>PNEQ01056581.1:0-16754 GCA_003012365.1 Medauroidea extradentata
GTTTGTGTTTTTGTTTCGTCTCATCGTTGTGTTGCATGTCAACCTAGGTTTTTTCTGTTTGTTTCCTTGTTTTATCTGACCAGATTCCAGTTTTGGAATTTCATGTTGTGTATATATCCTGATGACTAAAGCATAGGCCTACTATGCTTATTTATGTTTTCTTGTCTTATTTTTACTTTTAGTTTTCTTGTGACAGTCAATTATTTCGCAATGGAGTATGTCCATACAAACAAATCCTGAAACGTAATGTTATTCTAAATAGTAGGCCCTATTCGATTATTGTATGCCTGTTTAGTTTTCACGAAAGTGTACATTTAATTAGTTTGGCCGAGTTTATGTTTATAGAGTAATACGCACATAAGACGTGTTCGAATGTAATAGGTTACAGAAGCTAAAGATGTGAAATAAAAAAGCCTAATAAAATTGTAATCTACGTAATGAAATTCAGTGAGTTATGAAACAGTCGACTTTATAGATAGCATTTTATTTTTGTTGTTCATTTCGAGTTATAGATAACATTTTATTTTTGTTGTACATTTCGAGTTATAGATAGCTTTTTATTTTTGTTGTACATTTCGAGTAATTAAATGTCTGATTGTAATGTTTAAGTTATTGACTGCCAGTGAAATTTATTTAAGTGTATTATTTTTTTGGTTTTCTCTTGGCGAAAGCTGTGCCACATGGTTTGAACTCTGTGTTAAAAATACCTGTGGATCAACGAACAATGAAAGTTCACGTAGAAAAAAAACTGTACTTACTAAATTTCTTTTGGAATTATATACAGATAGTTGTTGATAAAAAAATATATATGTTTTCTTCGGGGGCTGTTCACTGTATCTACAATGGCTTGTCGCTTATTTGTTAAAACCCTCTAAATGCATACCACCACGAAAAAGTATAAATTCTATAGTTATTTCAATTATTTTTAATTTTAGAGAAAAATGAAATCATTTTAGAACTTATAAACTATTGTAGAGAATACTTACAATTTTAACAAATTAATTTGTGAGTTACGACATTTTAAAGTAATTATGCTTAAACTGAATGTTTGTTGTTGTCATGTTGTCGAGTATTAATCTTACTTACTCTATAGCCGTGTTCGAATCCGCTAGAAGACTGTCACATGACCTATTTTAGGGCCTAAAAATTTGGGGATTTAGGGGTGAAATTTACTGAGGTAGAGTAGCACACTAAATCCCCAAATAGGTCTGTAAAATCGTTTGCTGTTGTTTATTCAAGTATTATGGTCCCGTATTTCAACAGAAACTAATAATAACTATCTACGACAAGCATTAAACAACGAAAGAACAAAACATCGCATTTTTTTTTGTATAAACAATTATAATACATGACTATATTGACAATAATTTTCGTACTTTGTAATTTAATTAAAATAGTTGCTAGTTTAGTTTTTTTTTTTTTTAATTAAATTTTTTGAAAGGATAAAATATCTAAAAAAAAAGTCGTAATTTTGTAATGTCTTTGTGCGGTAATGGTATAATTATTTACATCAGCTATTTACAAAAACTAGCCTGTTAAGACATAACGAGTCACCAAGATGTGCTATATCATAGCAAGTAAGTTAGTTTGTGACAAATAAATGCGAGAAAATAACTAGGTACACTTTTTGAACCAAATATTCGTCCCTCGGACGGATCAGTTTGTAAACATAACGAGTTAAAATTTTACTCTACCCTGGCTAAAAAGTGACTTTTCGTAAATCTGGATACGAGGGAGGTAACAAAACAACATCGAAATTTCATCAAACCTCTCTCTAGTTTCCGATTCTGCCAAATGCAACGCTGATATTTGACGTTCGAAACCCTACTCCCTGAATTCCTAAACCCTAAATTCCCAAATAGGCAATTTCGAACGCGCCTTATGGTGTAGACAATATGAAGGTTATGGAACAAGGGGTTATTGTATTATTTGAATAGAATGTTATAGCGATATAGCTTACATTAAGTTGTTAAATAAATTGTAAAATTGTTTGCTATGTATTTTACTATTGTGCGGTAATGGTTAAGTGAAGAACGGGTGGCATAAGGAGATTGAAGAGTGCTACTAAGAATTGCAATGTGTTTTATTCGACTGTTGAAAATGGTCCATAAATTTTTAAATTTCCGAAAGACCTTGAACGACAAATATTTATTAAGTAGGTATATATTTGCAATATTGAAATAAAAATAGTTGAAAATGTTGTATGTGAGTTGTACTTTTTATCTTCCTTTCATTTTACACATTTACCAGCTCTACTGCGTCATGTAATGTTACGTTTAAAAGTTGAATAAAATTTAAGAATTCTCCAATTTGCATTGCAAAAATCTCTAGATTTTTCTTATTGCTGCAGTTAAACTTCGTTATGTTTATTGCTGCAAAAACTTTAGTTACTGATAGTCTTGGAAGAACAATTTAGCCATACATGGTTGTTAGAAAATATATTGTCTAAAATATTCAACTATTCATTTATTAATATTTTTTACTTTTTTATTACAAAATCTAGTAGTCTATAAGCCACTACTATAGCTACTTAACTTTATGCTCAAAAGATGACGCTAGTGTCGCGCATTGATGCTAACTGAATAGTTTTTAAAATAAAAATTTATTTCATTTAAGTTGGTGTGCGTGGAGAGGGCAAAGAAAAGCGTCTCTGAGTCAGCATTGCTGTTATCACTCTGGTATAACTTACTTACTCTGTGGTTTTCTTGAGGAAAATACATTACAAGAAAGAAAAGTTCGGCTCTAAGCTACGTAAGGAAACATAATAATTAGGATAGTAAAATCTGGACCAGCTTATAAGCCTCAAGTACTGAAGAATGCTGTTACCTTTATTGTGATAAGAACTTGAGTTGCCTGTGTGTCTACAAGTGGGACAACGAATATAAAAAGAAGCAAGTTTTCTCCTCTTAATTGAAAATTCAAAACTTAAAGGTTGGTAGGCACAGCCTTAATTTGGGAAACAGTGCTATCTCGTTGTTGTTTCCATGTATTTTTAGTAGACGTACAGAACAATTTACTGCCGGAGGTTTGCAAGGCGAGTAATCACGAAAATCACCACAGCACTGCTCTAGTAGGAGTAGTTGACTCCAACAAACATACGAGTTCGTTATATGCTGGACACTTGAGCAGCACACACCAAAATACTACACAGATGTAATACTGGGAAACGCCAATAAAAGTGGGACAGAAAGAGCAAGCAGCACTGTCTCCTTTTTACTGCTGAAAATTGTGTATTCATAAATTATAAATGCATTAATAATATAGTCTAACGTATATAAGCATCATGGTATTGTATTTTTTTGTTTTGAACAATTAGAGAACAATCCGTTAATTTAATTAAAAGAACAAACACAGATCTAGAGCACATGCATTTGTACTTCACGAGTAAAATTTGTCATCTACTATGTAAGAATTGGAATGAATAAATAAATAAATATTTCGCTGTCACTGTGTTGATAATATGTAGGATACGTACTAGATCATAGACATCTTATTTATTGTCTGTGAACTATTGCTCATAAATGTTTGTTAAACGATTTCTTCCATTTTTTACAAACCAAAATGTAAGCAATGTCAAGTGTTCACTGTATGCCAGCTAACTCAATGTTGCCTTATGATTACGCCGAACTTAAAAACGCGACAATTCAATAATTTTAATTTCGTACTCACAGAAAATACGTTCCAAAAGTAATGGTCGATGTTTTCTTAATTTAACTATACGATATCAATTATCTAATATAGCCCAAATAGCCACTATTTAAAAAAAATGCTACGTTTGGATAAGAAAATTTTCTCTATGATTTAGAATAGGATTTTTTCTTTTCATTTTTAGAAAATATTGTCCTTGAAGAAACATTATAATTACTTGGAACAGTTTTGCTGGGCAAAGAAATCCACGACTTCGATTCGCAGTATGCGAATTCCTCACACCTTGTAGTGCTGCTGTAGGCTAAGGATTCAATGTTGAGTCAATTACATGAATTCCAGATGTTGCTAAGTATAATACCTTTAGATCATAGAAAACACGTTCTGGAATAATACAGAAATGACTAAAATTTTTTCAAGAGGAAAAAACCATTTTCTATAAAGTAACCATGACTACACAACTAAAATACATATTAACAAAGGAAGCTTGTTAAATTGTTTGCACCACATGTTAATAGAATTGCAATGACATTCTTTTTTGCTGTTTTCTGCATGTAGTAGCCTATTCCAAAACCTTGCAAAATTATGTTAAGTGGATGGTTTAAAATCCAAATGAGTTTCGAACGTGTTATTTGACAATTTTTTTTTTTGAAGTTCGTTTCCATTTAAGGTATAACGTGGATTTTTTTTTAAGGTTTTGTTTTTCAACTAAGCATGTTTTGGAATTCAGCTTCAGTTTGTTTTCACGTGGAATTATATAGCAGCGGAACACGTGTTTCAAATTTTCAATCGCTTATTCGTGGTAGAATAAAAAATTAGTGCAATTTTATCACTACAAGTATGAAATCCAGTAATAAATTATTTCTGCTTTATAACTTACAAACAAATTGTGGATATTAACAAAGAATTCGTACTGGAAACAAGTAGCATTTGACAAAAATTTGTTTTGGCTCAGTCAGTTGTACTTTGGCACATGTCTGTAATAAGATTTAATAATCCAATTTTACATTCAGTTTCCCGCTGTAGTAGGCCCAAAATGTTTTCAAAATGTTAATGTGCTGGGTAGATACCCATCACCGTATTTAATATACAACAGAAGCATTGGAGTGTTAGTACATACAATAAAATTATGAGCTATAACAGGTATACGAATTACCATATGTGTATAAAGTAGGACTTGGAGGGAAGAAACGAGTATCAACTATCACCGGCCCACAGAGACAACCCGTATACAAACCGATTCATGGCGACGATAAGTTTGCACTTGGAATTTGTTTGGCATTGTCTTCAGTCTTGTACACAATCCTGAGAGAATGATACTGCATGACCTCGTGGAAGACTACTTCCTATGAAACACGCAAAGGTTTCATTCTTAATTTCTCAGGACAGGGTTAATAATGCCGTGACAGTCTGAGAACGTAACTCAGACACTCATGACAATATTTCAAGTACCAATCATAAGCGAAGCCATCCCGCCAAAACTGTGACCCTTTCACCGCTATAAAGTACAGAGTGGGCACAAAGTCCCGTTTTCCTCCTACAAACATGTTGGTCAACCTGTTGGAGCAATACATAGTACCACTAGGGGCACGATTTTGTCGCGAAAAGATTTTTGCCACACTTTGTTTCAGTGTCTCACGTGCACATCGGCAATTCTGCTTCAAGGTTATTGGCAGCGTGTCTATGTTCAGACACGTTTCTCATTTGACTGTACCAATCAGAATAAGATTATTGTTAGTCTGTACGTCTGTAATTTGCCAAGGCAAGCGAGGGTAAAATCATCCAACCACAGACGATGTAGCAGAGCTGCAGGTGTGCACATGACGCATCGAAACCAAATGTTGCAAAAATCTTTTCGCCATAAAATCGTGGCTCTAAGTACCACCAATACATACACCAGTTATGCATTTAACCGTCCACAACATTGGTTTGCATCCCATCATTCTTCAAACACAAACTAATTCGGCGCCACGTTCTGTGTGACATTTTTCTCAGCATCGCTGGAGTAACCCTTTGGAATGCCTGCCTCACAGCGTCCTTCAAGTCAACAACATTTGCATGCCGATGCTCAGAAACAATGTCCTTGATGAACCTCCAGAGTGAATTGTCACATGTTGTGAGGTAGGGGCTACGGGGTGGCCAGATAAGTGGAACTGGTAATGCAGGTGATCCACGGTTGGTACAGCGTTCTGCAAACACCTCATTAAGTTATTCACGCACTCAAATGGCATATTGAAGAGGCACGCCATCTTGCTGAAACCAGCGATCCTCTCTGACACCTTTGTCATCCAACAGTGGTATGAACCAGGTTCTTAACATCTGCAGGTAATGATGTTGGTTGACGGTGCCATCAAAGAAATATGAACCGTAAATATGTTTGCTATCCAAGGCAACCCATTTCATTAGCGTGGGGAGGGTTATTCTCCATCCCTTCATAACAATTTGGGTTCTCCTTCATCAAAAAGACGAAGTTCCGTGAACGGGAAGTCCGGTATAATGGCACATTCGTCTCTAAATATCACTTTACCACGTTTCGGAATTATGTCAAAAACCTGCATCAGTGCATCACATGCATCCCTCCGTCGGTGTAAATCATCGCCTGACAATTCCTGCACACACGTTGTGTGATACGGGCGTAACTATTATATGCTTGCGCAAAGTGGACCGGGACACACCCAGTTCCGCTGACCTTTTCCGTGTCTACTTCACTGGTGACCTTTCCACAGATGCTGCAACATAGCTGCACTGTTTTGTTTTTCTCGTGTTGATGGCCGACCACTTCTGGGTTTATCCCCAACACTACCAGTAGCAAAGAGTTTTTTTTTCCCCACCACAGAAGTGTTTGTTTTGGAAATGGCTCACGTCCGAATAGCATGTGGATGTTCGTACGCACTTGTAACGATTGTCCAGTTCTTGGCCTTTCATGTACCCAGACACTAGCAATTATGCGCTCTTCAATGATATAATCACTGGTATCTGCCATTGTTAACGTCTGCAACAGACATCAGATTACAATGTAAGATTAACTGCACATACGCTACGTCCATGCTACGTCGTGTGTATATATATATATATATATATATATATATATATATATATATATATATATATATATATATATATAAATTTTTCAGGGGATAACGGATGTTTGTGCCCACCGTGTAAGTTGTATTTTTACTTTCGTCGATGTCGGAAGAAGTTGGAAAAATTATAAAAATTATCATACCTAACTGTAAAATATGAAATTAATCGCAAAACTCATTGCAATTGAAAAGTTTGCACAGTTTGTAACAAAAACAGAAGTGACTGTTGTGTACAGTGTTGTCATAAAAAGAATATTGGAACATTTCTATAAAAAGAGTTTTAGTAATGTATACAAATATTCTGTTTCTCATGTTATTTACTAATGCTATTCTAAATATCAGAAAGGTTTTAGATAAATAAGTACATACAACATTTAGTTTTGTTGTTAATAAAATGGGTCGTATTCCTTTCTCTTTCAAAGAGAATGTTTAGTAAGCCACTGACCAGTATTCATTTTGACAAACGCCACAATATATAACATACTTTGTCGGGTTGAAACTGTTGGAGTATTTTAAACATATAATATTATTTTGGTGTGGAAAAGGTCCGACACGCATTCCGTGTTAAATTGCTGTAACAATATTCTCATGCATCGTAAATCCACCATTACTGAGTAAAATTAATTATTTGTTAACATAACTGAAACATTCTTTGTAGCAGTATACTTTCTTAGAAAGGGACATCAATGAAATAAATTCGATACACCCAAGTGAGATGTCATCACTGTCTTCACATATGGGGTGGACTCTGGGGCAACAGATTAAAAAAATTGTAAAATATTACATTTTTAGGAATGGAATTTATTTTGAGAATACGTAGGCAACGTTATCAGATAGGGCCAATAGCTTCTTGGTACAAGAATAAAACGAAAGAGAAATGCCTAAATGAGATTATATGTAACGGAAGGATGGGAGGGGATACGTATGCTGCCTATATGAATGTTGGAGTTCAAGTAGGAAGGGAAAAGATCTCGAAGAAGACTGGGCAGAGTATCTGATGGCAGAAGAAAGCGGAGTAATTGTCACAGGCGAAGAATATTGTTTTGGAAAAGCAGAATGGTGGTGTTGCAATATACTGCGTGAATCCGGTTGTCGACTAGACACATGCTTATTCTACATAGTTTGACATACAACAATGATATTTGACTCTCTGAAAGCCAGTTCAAATGAGGTTGCTGATTGGTGAATAAATCTAATCAACTGTAAATTGTTGCCTACAGGCAATTGGGATGCAATGGAAATAAGCGGGACTCTCAATAAATTGGATGGTTCTGACGTAGTGACAGTCACGAACAGAGTCATAGAGTGGGATACATAAACACCCACCAGAAACCATATAACAAATCTTAAAGTTTTATCAGTAATTAAGTTAAAACTAGAAAATAACAATATTAGTTTACAGGATTACAGATTTCGCCGAATAAGTACGTATTTCGGAAACTAATCTACTTCGCTACAATGAAACGAATGGAACTTCGGTATCATAATACTTAATTTCACAAATTATTCACTCAGGGTAAGGTTCCTTAAAAAAGTTGACCAGAACTGTCGCTTGGATTAGTTTTTACAAAAGCTTTCTTTCTACCGTCGTCAAAATATTATAGACTTCCAGACGCCTTCTTGAGACCCGTGTTTCATAATAGTGTACTTCGCAGAATAATGTGATTTATAACCACAGCTGAAGATATTGTGAACTCATAGTCTTCCATATTGATTATTTGTTGCATGGTCTGGTCTCTGAATTGTTTATACCGCTTTCATCGACCAACAATCACACAGTTCATTGGTCGCGATAATTAAGCGAGCGGTAATAACTAGAATAACCGAGAACGAACACAGAAGCGGCACCGCATTGCACGAGAGGCGAATTCGATGACACAAGCATGCATTACATTATGTCTCTATGGTCTGCAAAATTATGGGAATTCAGACGCAGCTGTAGACGAACTCACCAGAACAAGATCAGACCAGTAAGTAGAGACCGTAAAATTCGCAAGTTCTCTTAGCTGTACACTAACCTCCACAAATACTTGTTTTCTGAAGCAGACAGCAGATGCTTATTGGCTGCTCGCTTTAGCGATGCCACTTGAGTGGACTTGCACTTAGTTGTTTGTTTCTATATTATTCAACTGGTACGTTTTAGGTACACTTGCCAGATTTTCAGAACATTGATAAGGGACACTTAGCAGCATTCTTTTTTTAGGTCAAAAGTGATGATTGTGACTGGCATGAGAACAATATACTGTGCTAATTAATATCAAGCCATTATATAGAATAAACAATATCAATATATTTTATTTCCTTCATAAAGTAATGTAATTTAAGTTAAAATATAGTGCTCATATTTTTAAAATCACTAATTTGTGATTGAAGTTGCAGCACAAGCATCATATTTGCAACATTTCTACGCGATAGTTGTGTTTCTGTTACTGTTAGCCACTGCTATCTACTGTATCCCTGTCTAACCTCGCATATAGCATTGTGCGGCCGCACGGCCACATACAGATAAAGTAAACATTCTACTACACAATATTAAATACGGGATTATTAACGATGGCAAAACGGGACACTGATTTTTGGTCTTGAATACGGGAAATCCCGTGCAAAACGGGATGTCTGGTAAGTCTAGTTTTAGGAGGTGTCAGAGTAGTCGCACGACAATGGGCCTTCATTTTCACTCATAACATATGCATAATCTGCATGGTAAAACTAGCCAACAGGGGTGTAAGTTTTAAATTTAGAGGTGACTGGAGGTAACAGCAGCCATTAGAGAATCTTACATTTGAAACCCCCGCGAAAACAGTCCGTTCAACTTGGCTCCCGCTGTGACGGCATCACCCAGTACACCAGCCGGCACTTGGCGGGTATGAGGCAATATTTTTGGTCGGACATACGGCTTATTTATTTAAATGGTCTGTTTGGCCTCTGTGTACGGCTTATGTACATATTATACCGCAAACCACGTTAGCAGTCTCAGAACTGATAAAAAACTAACAAAGAAATGGTTTAGAATATTACATCGAGTCATTAATGTTTGAGATTTATAAACGTTCGCCGCAAAAGCGTCAATAATTTAGAGATACATTTGCTATACATATATTTTTTATATATAACGTCATAACACATTATATACTTAACAAAAATTATGGCGAGAGTTTCTCTGAAAAGTCTGAGCTGCAGTATACAAAGAACATTCGGACCTAAGTACAGAAGTTGGAACACGTTCAAACAATTATATCACATCTATAGTTTTAAAAATAAGCAGCAGTTTTATTTAGCCCATTATTATAGCTAATTTTTGACAGCGTAGTAAGAACTTTTTTGTTATATATTAACTATAGGAAAATAGTAATAAACACTGTTCGAAATGAAATCGTATAAAACGTAGTGTAAGTTCTTCAATACATGTTGTCACTTAAAAATAATGTAAGGGAGTTTCAAGTTTGTTTCGCATCAGTTACAAGTATCATGTTGAGAACTTCGGATAGCCAATAACCGACAGAGTATGCCTTAATCAAAGACATCGCTACACGAGATTGTTCATGTTTACTAATCAATTCTGCAGGCAATATATGAACTCTTCTTGCTTGTAACAGTTACATTTATAAATTGATGTGTTTGTGAAAAACTGCAGCTGTCACTGATTTCCAAGTGATGCAATCGATAAATTGGCTCATTTGGATCTTTTGGAGACTTTTTTTTATTTGTTAAAGCATAACGTGTATAAATACTCTTGCAGGCTCACAAGAGCCTAATACTTCTATGAAAGTTTCATGTTTGTACATTTACAAGATAAGTACTGGAGTTACTGTTGGCGTATTGGCTCAACTCGTCCCTTCACCAAGATAACAGGGTTTGATTCCCGATAGTGTCGACCCCCGATTTTCCGCACGTAGGAAGCCTGGTGAACGTTACCGTTGGCCAGCGGGATTTCTCGGAGTGCTTCCACTTCACCCATCCTTCGCATTCCGTAGCTTCTTAATCGTACGTCCAGTCAGAAGTCCGCTTTCGAGTGTGATGCCCTGCCTATGGGTATCCTTCCCATGCGCAGAAGAATTGCCGAAGAAAGTAGTCTACATTAATTCAATTCCTTTTAGTGAATCCTAGAGTTAAGGGCGCGATTCACCTTAGTTTTCAACGTTTTTATTTATTTTTATATTTGTACCAGGTATTGTTTTCTTATTTTAGACATAACTTGTGATTATATCTTCTTCTTAGGAAATTTGTGTATCTCTCATAGTTTTTACGTATTGAGTCGTAAACGTACAAATTAGCACTTTGCGGTTTTATGTACGTCACTAAAACCATCTGACATACCAAACCGAGAAATATCACAGTGTATAACAATGTTGTACGCTATGATTTGACGTATATAAAAACAAAAAATTAATAATTTTTGTATTTAATAGAAATGCGGAATTTTAAAATGAAAATGTAAAAATTTCAAAATTTTTTTAAAAATACAGAAATATATATATTTTTATTTTTGTGTATCTCAAATCACAGCCTACATCATTGTTATACACTGTGAAATTTTTCGTTTCGGTATGACAGATGATTTTAGTTACGTACATAAAATCGTAAAGTGCAAATTTCGACGTTTACGACTCATTACGCAAAAACTGTGAGAGATACTCAAACATTCTAAGAGGAAGATTTAATCACAACTTAAGTATAAAATAAGAAAAAAAATCTGGTACAAATATAAAAATTAAAAAAAACCCGTTGAAAACTGAGGTGAACCACGCCCTTAAAGGAAAAGTTGTACTAACTGTGAACGAGAATCTGGTACGTCTACTATGAATTGTAGCAATATGGTTCAGTTCATTATGAAGTGGTGTTGAAAGGATAGAGTTGTCTATATTTCGAATTCTATTATTGAGTTTTATGGACTAATATTATTAAATTTTATTTAATAAAGCGTTTTGAGTAAATGCATGTATTAATAAATGTACGTATAAAAATATACGCAGATTCTAAATGAATGTCCCTTATTATTTCCCTTCAAGTCTAACGTTTCATTTCTGATTTTTTAAAGATTGGCGAACTTTAACATTTTTCTTCTAAAAAGCAGAGAATTATAATTGTTTACCACTCTACCACGGTGATAATCACAATTAGCATTTTGTTAACAAGCATGGTTTAAAATATCAATAACACAAAACAAAATGATTGTCTGTTGTAGTGATAGCGATCACTGAGAATAATCAATTTTCGACTTACGATTTTACGTGATATGACTTATATAGGGCCTAAGTGATCATTAATGAAACGAATTTTGTAAATATATTTGACTAAAAATGCACAGGTTAATGACCCCTTTTTAATCAGTTATACGGTATTATTATCATACCTAACGTCGAGCCAAATTGCTTAGGGACCTTTAATCACACGTAATTTTTGTTTGAGAAATTAGTATGTTTTCTCTATAAACGTGTTCTGTACAAAATTCTGGGTGTTTTTAAATTCTAATTATTTTCTTCATGAGTTACCAAACACAATACTTTATTTCTATAAATCTATGTGATACATATTTAAAAAAAACTTTCCACATCATACCCTTTAGTTAATTAAGACATTTTGCATTTTATCAAAATACTTATTATCGATTTATTACTCTTAACCAAAATTACTCTTTACTCTTACATGCCATGATATCCTGTCTAGTGAAGTTTATGTATATTAGTTTAAACACTTGTCGTATGTGCAAACCTCCATATTATCACTAGGAGGCGATATCATTAACCCATATTTTAAGTGATATTTAAGTTAGGTTACACTGTTACGTTATTTGATATTGTACATATTCTAAGCAACAAAATATAAAATAACTGAAGACAGACAAAATTAAACTACGCGTTTATTGCTAACAGCATGTGGTGTGATCCAGAGCGTTATTTCCTTCCTTGCGTTGTAAAATCCGTGGCTGTAAAATAAATTGGAACTTCATTCAAATTATCACTAAAGCGGAAGTATCGTACTTGGTTCAAATAATAATTCTTTCAATTGGGGATTCTGGTTAGCACATTATCGTTTCTGTGTTTCTCGTATTTGCATTCACAGTGGAATGTTATCAAATTGTAAATTGACAAAATTCTTAAACTGCACTCTACATACCTGTAGAGTCAATGTGGAAAAAAAGTGAAAGCAACACTTTTGTGAACATCAGCATAAAGTAAATGAGAAAATCTATAATAGACAATTATGCTTTTGCAGAAATAAGGGGCAAATGAAATCACTTTTTCTGGCATATGTTCACGAATTACTGTGCGCTATCCACAGACTATCTGTCACTAACAAAGCAAGTACAGTGTGGATTTTAATCCTGCATTTATTATAAACACACTAAACGGAATATGAGGTCACAAACTCTAATCCACCAAGTCGAACAAAAACAATTTTTCAATTTATAACTATGCATATTTTTATAAGTCTTTCATGTCAACGAAATGTGGCAACAAAACTTAAAAATTTTTTTTCAGACATAAATGGAATATTTTTTTAAAAAGGATGCCGCGTACTTTACGTAATAATTTTGGCAGTTGCTGCTCGCAAACATAAGTGGTGATCTCAACATAAAATTATTTATTTAAATTGTTTCTGAACCTTTTGGTGGATGGGTTTACTCACATTTATTTAAGAGTCCAGTCTTTTAAATAAAGACAAAATTATACCTCTAATGTATTTGTGTTGCTTCGGTGCTTGCTTAGATACCCGTTAAGGCTCTGCATCAGTGGCCAAATAGAATTATTTCATTTTATGCTTTTATGAAATTCTGTGAGTGAATATGTGAAATTTGCTGTGGATGCGTGAATTCTATTTAGCTTGTTCTACAGTGCAAGCATCGCAGTTTAACTGTTAACGTTTATATAGGTGGCAATAATACCAGCAATTATGTTATATTCTTTATTTTCTGGATCGATTGCAGCCTTAATAAATGTTAAAAGTTCAACTGGTATGCTTGTACTGTAGCACAAGATAAATAGATTTCACGCTATAATACCAAATGTCACATTTTCCTTCTTAGAATTTTTAAATGTGGAAAATAAAGTAATTCGATATGGCGACTGATGTGAGACGTTAAGAACTGTTAGAGAAATTTCGCGAATTGATTTGAGCAAAAGCTATATTTCATTTGCACATACATTTATCTACTTATAATTGAATTAAAATGTATAATATATAAACTGGAATAACTGTGAACCAATAAAAAAACCTGTTAGAAAACCATCCCCGAAAAAAGCTATGCGCTGGGTAACTGGTGAGAGCGACAAGTGCCGTTCGTGCTTAATAACGCTATAAATTTTTACAAGTAACATTATATCATTAAATAAACTAAGTGCATCATGTGTACGGACCGAGATTACAAGTTTTTCTTACAAGAACATTCTTTGGATACTAGCTGCCAAAGTATTTTTATAAGATCAAAAATGTGTAAAATGTATAGGGAATTCTAGGAAATATACACATATGTCTACAACTTACAAACATTTCTCTATATCTAGAAACAAGTTTTGTATATTAACAAACAATTTTTTATTTTACTACAAGTATTTTTTTTTTTGTAAAATTTACGATTTTTTAAAGTGACACAAACTGTTTGTAATCAGTTTCCGTAATAACTTTGTTACAATACAACACTTTGTAAAATATGACAAACCGTCAAATATTATTTTGTTTCACGTCGTACACTCTGCACGTAAATTTTTATCCCTATATTTCCTATAGGTACCTGAAGCCAGTGTAATAAGCTGTGACATTATTGTTGTAGTGTACAGACTGATAAATGTTTTAATATTAGTTAACAAGTTTTTCTGGTTAAAGTTCAATTTTTTTTACTGTGTAGATGTTACTACTCATGAACTACTTCGGTATCACTGGACAAATTCAAGTTCGGTTGGTGATGTATATTTACTATCAACAAGTTTTGTGAAAATAACAGCTGGTCTTGTCTGTAAAGAATCTGCATACTTCGGCGAAGTCCTCAAGACCGATTCAAACAACTTAGTTTTCTAAAAGTTTACTATCGAAACTTTTGAAACATTATTAACATTTTGAAACAAATAATATCATGAAAATTTACATAATTTGTAATATTTCGATAACTTTTTGAAATATTTTACACATAAATAATCCTTTCACATGTTATCATTAAAACTTTTGGGTCAATTTGTACCAACACTGAAGAAAGTAGGAGTCACGCCGCTATTTCCTCTTTTATAACAAGATACCTGTACAATTTGTGTTGTTATTAGACCATGTTTCACTGCGCTGTTAATACCTGTGCCCTATCTGTGATTTCGTTGGCCGTGGGCCTTAAACATGACGCCATTGACATATGTGGCCACTCTGTGGGCGGTTATTCTCTCAATCGCGGAATTTTACGTTACTGGCCTGAAGTATTTATTATCCGCAGCAGGCCACGTTGTAGTAGCGCATGGAGACGTCCAACGAAAGCACAAAACTTTTTTCAGTGAATATTGCGAATTTCGCAGGTGCCTGTTCGTGACGTTTGAAATCGCCCGTGATCTACAGATATTTAGCCGTGTGTGTACCTCGCGGAGTCACAAAGTTCTGCGTGTGCCTGTAGTGTGCTAGCTCCAAGAGCGCGCGCTCTCTATCTCTCTCTCTCTCTGCGTCCATGTATATCTCTATCTCCATATCTGTCTCTCTCAGGCTGTCTCGCTACCGAAATGTCTGCCCCGGCTCTTTTTCACTCGGCGTGACAGGATGAGCACTTGGAAGGCGAAATTAATTACGCCCGCCACAGGCCGGCCGCCAAGCCCTCCCACCCTTAACGATACGTGACAAATTTTTACCACTCCCCCTCCTCCCTCCTGGACCACGCAGCATCCTCTCGCACCAACCCCTCCCCTTCTCTCAGCCTCCCCACTTACTGCGATCCCAGGACCGTTGCCGGACAGGTTATGACGAAGATTGATTAGCGGTATTGGCGCGGTCTGTACATGCGAGCCGTGTGTTTCCACGAGCTGCCACCGAGCAGCGCTGCTCGCTACGACCCTCTCCTGTACCTTTGTACTAGTGCTGCTTCATAGCCAGCTCCGCCGTTAATTGAGACGTGATTAGTTCCTTCCTTCTGCCCTGATGTGGAACCTATCCGCAGTTTGGAGAGTGTTCGCGTTTAAACCTTTCAGACAACACGGTGTTAACAATACTTGTATAGTACCTTTGCAGGTAGGCAATTTATGGTCGCAGTTGCGCAGAGGAAGGTTAATTGCCACAAATTAGACGCGAAATGAAGTGGCAGTGCCTTTTTTGTAACTGCACTAGATAGGTGTTTGGCTGCATGAAGCTCTTGGTATGGCCTTCGTGTCTAACTGGCTTCTGATTGCTGTGAAATATAGCTACAGACACTAGACAATAAATTACGTAAATGTGTTATGTCAACACAGTATCAATAATCTTTGTATCTACATCCTAATATTCTGGTAGAACTACGAGTTTGTCACGAAAATATTTTTGCACAATTTTGTTACAATGCCATACGTTCACATCGACGGGTTTCACGGTTATCATCAGGGTTTCTTTGTTCAGAATCGTCTCATGGTTGAATACACGAATGAGAAGAATACTTATGTGACACAAAACGTATATGATTTGCCAGTAGAACACCGAGACAAGATACAGTTAAGAACATGCAATCACTGACCTTGAAGAAGATCTACAGATGTGCATATGAGGCATGTTGAAACGAAAAGGTTCAAACATCTTTTTGTCCCAAAACCGTGGATATAGTTAGAGACATGCGAAATTCGCGTTATCATTTGGTAGCAGACTAAACTTCACTTTACTATATATAACAGAGCATGATCTGCTATTCAATTGGCCACGAACTTGTGTGTGTTGTCATTGACGTGTGTTATGTCTATTGGCCTCTCTACCGTGTTAGTATTCTCCGCGGCAAGTCACGACAATATCGGCCAGCGGAAGACGTCGAACGACCCTATAGTCAATTGCAGTCTAGTCAGCTGTCAGAAAATAACGCGAAATTTGCATGTCTCTAGC
>PNEQ01056583.1:0-11277 GCA_003012365.1 Medauroidea extradentata
CTTTGAGCACGTATTACTCTTCTGAAGTCCAAAAGTGGCTACAGATGCACCCAGGAAGACCAGTCACGATTAACCAGATAGGTAAGCTGTATGGCGCAGCATTCATGAAAGCAGCGAGTGTTCAGACTGCTGTTAATGGTTTCAGGAAAACAGGAATTTATCCTTACAACCCGGATGTCTTCCCTGACTGGATGTTTGTGCCAGCAGAAACAACAAATAGACAGTTTGAAGCCGATGGGCAGATGGAGCAAGAAACGTCACAGTCTTCAACTGACCCTACAAGTACAGCTGCACTGCGAGCTACAGAGGTGGCTCAAATGCAACCACCTAGCGAACCTGCTCATCAGCATAGGCCTACTGCTTCTATTTCGTCTCACTTGGTTGACAAATGCCAACCTAGTTGTTCCACTTCTGCTTCTTGCTCATCATCAATTGTTACTGTATCCCCGAAGGACATTCTCAAGATACCCCAAGGCCAACGAAAATCCAACAGTAATGACAGAAGGCGAGGCAAAGCTGCCATATTAACCTCTTCGCCTTACAAGAATGAATTGGCAGAAACTATTAAGGCTAGGGCTGCAAAAGCTGGAGGCACGAAAAGAAACAAAAGTGCAACTAAGTGTGATTCTGCAAGTAAGAAATCTAAAGAATGCATCTCCAGCCACCACCAACGATCGAAGAATTCTGCGTAGAAAGCAGAAGAGCTACAAGATGAGAGCAGTTCAGAAGATGATGACGTTAATGACGAGGCATGCATTTATTGTAATGAATTATTCTCGAATTCCAAATCTGAGGAAGGCTGGATTCAGTGTGGCCAGTGTCATGGTTGGGCTCATGAGGCCAGCAGTGGTATAGAACCCGAAGAATGTGATGCATATTTCTGTGCTAAATAAATATTTTAGTTATCTCAAAGTAAAGACAAAATGGTGCGTCAATCCTATGTTAAATTAGTTCAATTTTCGTAGGTTATGGTATGTGACTTCGTAGGTTATGGTACGTGACTTTTTATGTGTTATGGTATGTGACTTTTTATGTGTTATGGTATGTGATTTCATGTGTACTAGATACTATAACTTGTTATATAAGATAAGTGATTCAGTTTGTTGAAAGTATTGCTTGAACTGTTTGACATACATTGGTATCCCGTTTTATCCAACTAGGCGGCCAAAACGGGATACTCGCCCATTTTCAAGATAAAAAAAATTTGTTGCCAGCAATATAATACTTAATGTGACAATCAATTTTTTTTTATTGAAGAACAGATATCAAAGTGTTCTCACAAATTATCTAATATAAATTCCTGTTCATTAACAAAAACTGTGGACAATCAAACACTAAGTATCCCGTTTTACCCTACTCTCCCAGTGATATATGTATAAAAGCTTTTTATACTATACTATACATAACTTTGCAACTCTTCATGATACATGTAATTCTCAGCTATGAGACTGGTTGCACCCGCACCGATATTATCGGACACCGATCCGACATCAATATTGGGCGACAAGATAATGAAGGCATTGTAATGGTGACTTGCACACAGCGCCCGACAGTGACGGATCCGATATAGTTATCGGTCCGACAAGGGGTTGTCAGAGAGTACAGTACACTGGATCTCGACCACGGTCTATGAAGGTAGAAGTCTTGACACTGAGGAATAAAATGTGACTCCCTTCATGTCGCCGAACGCTAGTAGTAATTTGGTGGAAGATTTGACTTGTTTTTGTATTTTGCTTAGCTTAAAATGTGAAGTTGTTATTGGAATTGCGAGTATTATATGGAAGAAAAAAATGGAAACGTAAATTTGTATTGGAACACATTTTTTTTTACAACAGTAAAATTTAGTTTTTAAATATTTTAGATGTAGATGCACATTGCAACGATTCTAAAATTTTGTAGGGCACGAAATGATAGTTTTTGTGCGAATGTGTTCACTAAAATAATGATACATATATATTTCTTCAGACTACTTTTATAAACAATTCTAATCGCAAAAATGTTAAAACGCGAGATGTAAACAAGACAAATCTTCCACCAAATTACTACTAGCGGTCGGCGACATGAAGGGGTCACTTTCTCCTGCTGAAGAGCATACACAGTGTCAAGACCTCTACCTCTTAGACCGTGATCTCGACAGATCGTGTGTCGGTCCGACGTTCAACTATCGACAACAATGCTTCGTAATGGGAGCTTGTACTTGTACACGTCACCCGAGTCCCGACCTGTCGGAGCCGTCCACGACTTAGCGTTTAGCAGTCGCGCATGTGGACAGAGTAGCAGCAGTATCCCAGTGCTGTAAGTTGGTGCAACAAGTAATCTGTGCAAAAATGCTATGAATAAATTCAATTACGACGTATTATCATTAATTGAGTTAGTTGAGTGTAGGCCATGTTTGTGGGATGAAACCATAGATGCGTACAAAGATAGAGTAGCGAAACAGAAGGCCTGGAGTGAAGTGTCCTCAACGCTGGAAGACGATTATGTAAACATGGACGAAAAGCAGCAACAGAAACTAGGTAAGAATAACGATAGCATAGATTTATTGAGTTGACAACCATCCAACATACTTGTCCATACCTTAGCATAGTGAATATAGATAACATGTGGATAGTAACGCAACACATCTTGTAATTATAACAAAAGTTCTTCCAACCGTGCATATGTATGTCATGCATTAATACACAGAACAAATAATAACAACAATACTAAGTACAACACAGTACAACTTTTCACACACAAAGCTCCCAATTTAGTGGACATACATAACAAGTACTTATTTTCAAGCTATATTTTCAACATATCTAATAATATAATAGAATAGAGATAAAATGCATTAGCCATTTTCGTTGTGTCAACACAGTAACATTTTACTGAATGAAATGCACTGTGCTATGTTGTCTTGAGGAGGTGGCAACGCCACTAACTTATCGAACAAAATCTGCGAGCTTTCCGGCGTTCTCCTTTTACCGTATTTGTATCATTCCTACAGTTTATCTATATGGACTTACCCACATTCTTCTCCAATGCACCTAACTGGAACAATATTGTTTACATTGTTCTTGTGTTCTAATCCTTTCCCTTTCGCTATTTGATCAGGTTTATCTTGTATTCAGCAGTCCTTTGACACCCCATCTTTCGTTTATAGTTCTCGTCAATATTGTCTACTGCTACAACATACCAATTTTCTGCAAACTTGAATCCTTTTTTAATTCACAATACCCACGACACATTCGCGACATCATCTGCTTTCATACTGAACTTTACATTTGTCAACAGATGGCACATCATCATCCAGTTATTTTAAGTAGATGGCATACATGTCTACAGAACCACGACAACTCGCACAGCTGAATTTACTTGACAGTCAAAACAACCTATGTTCGGGATTTAAGTTGTTTTGTCTATAAATACAAAAATGCGTGGGCAGAGAACACCACAACACAACCACGGGCTAAAGTCGTTTCAGTAGTAAATTGTAGCATTTTTAAATAGACGACGTCAACCTCCCACTATGTACAAATAAATGTATGTTTCAGAAACCTTGCACGTCGTAATATTTGACACGATTTATCAGCACGTTCATGGGTATGAAAACAGTTGTACATGTCGTCAGGCCATTCGCGGATATGGACTATGACAAGCGAATCTGATGCAAACACTAAGTAGAAAATACTTTTCGGTAAAAAGTCGCAAGGCCATTAGTTTACGTGAAAAATTTAATTTAAGGTAAAAAAAAAAGTAGTTAAATAGAAGCAAGGTCTATAGAGTAGTTTAATAGAAGTACAGGTTACGGTCACGGCCCGTGGTTGACCAAACCAAAGAGGAAAATATTCGTTGGTAAAAAAGTTGTCATAAAATTTGTTTACGAAAAAAACGACACGGTTGTGTGAACAACCCACCCTACATTACCCACTCACTGGTATTTTGGACCTGTCTCGTAAGAGGTTGGCGACGTTTTACCAAACAGTTTACTTAGTTTTGGTCACATTTGTACGAACAACCGCGTCCCACATTTCCACTGTCCTGTTTTTTTTTTTCCGGAAATTTAAAGTAAATTTTCTCGTAAAATAAGAGTCTGGCAACATTTCACAAACGAGAATTTTCTGCTTAGTTTTGGTCACTTGTTCAAATGGTGCAGTGTTTTATCCGTGAATTACCTTTGATAGCGTGTTGCACTCTGTAGCCTACCACACGAACACATAAACACAATCGCAAGATGAAATGCATATTTAAGCAAGCCCGCAATGAGACAATATGGACGATATGACTGTTGCTTGTTCTAGGATGGGGGGTGGGGGGAATGGCTGTCCGTCTGATGAGTAGCAGGAACTAGTGAGCAAACATTTGAGACACAAGTGCCCAGAGATTCAAGTACACCTAATATAATGCTCTAGCTGATGTTTAGGTAAACAAGAAACAAACTGTTGGCTGACAGATTCGCCATTATTACTGATAATATTACCAGCTGGCTGGAAATTTTGTCAATAACTTCAACGTTATGGTGGCCGCCTGTACAGGCTACCGAGCAGTGTGCTGAGCTTCGGTCGTTACAAAATATCATTCGTAAACTGCTCATTGCACTGTCTGCTTAGGAATATTACACCATTTTAGGTACGCTACTTCTTATTAAAACATGGTTTCTATCGGCCAAAAATGGCGACAATTGGTGTTTTGCGGTACTTTTTACGAAAATACTGTCGCAGAATATTTTAAAAGGCTTAGGAATGTACAATACACCTTTATCTTTAATATTAATTACTTTATAAAATTATAGAATTACAACTGAATATCTCATAGAGGCGAATTGTTGTCGAGAAGACTGCACGCAAGTTTAGTGACTTCCGCCTTGAGATTAAAGACAGGGCGTGATGCGCGTGCTCTATAGGCCTTAAGGCAACGCTCTTTAGTTTTGCAGTGATTTCAAAAATGTGTTTTTTTTAACGCGAATTAATACATATCAGATATTCATCTTAACCTTTTAAAACTCATATATCATCGTTTGTAGCTGAATTTTTCTGTTACAATACAGCAAACGGATTTTTAGACATTTGCCCCTGAAATATCACATATTTTGTTGTCAAATTAAGCCCAAATGAAGCAAAATAATTCATTGCTAGCAAACGGTACATTATTTTGAAAAACGCTATCCCAAAATTATGTATCATGTGACTGTACACAGTCTCAATTTTTTTTCAAAGCATTTGGTTTAAAAAAATATTCGAGTAATTTACAATTGTTTGAAATAGATTATGGATCATGGCCTTAACGCTTCCACCTTCCAGCAGAAAATACGTTCAGCCAGACGGACACCTTAAGGGCGCGGGCTAACGCGATTTTCATCACCATTTGTTAAATTTTTTATTTGTACCGGATAATTTTTTTTTTCTTATTTTAGACACAAAATGTGACTAAATTTGGTTCTAGTGAAATTTTTTTTATCTCTCATAGTTTTCGCGTAATTGCTTGTCAAAGTCATATTTTGCATGTTTCCGTTTTAACGACCACACTAAAACCAAATGATATACCAAACTCAAAAAAATCACAGTGGATAAAGACATTGCAGGCTACAATGAGATGCTCATGAAATTAAAGAATAAAAATTATTTGAATTTTAAAAAAATTGTTGAAACTGAAAATAAAAATTTAAAAGTTCAATATATATATTTTTAAAAATACAAATAATGTTTATTCTTTAATTTTATGAGCATGTCATTTTAGCCTGCAATGTGTTTATCCACTGTGATTTTTTTGAGTTTGGTATATCAGTTGGTTTTAGTGTAGTTACGGAAACTTGCAAAATATGACTTTAACAAGCCATTACGCGAAAACTATGGGAGATAAAAAAATTTCACAAGAGCCAAATTTAGTCACATTTTGTGTCTAAAACAAGAAAAAAAAATCTGGTACTAATACAAAATAAAATAATGATGATGAAAATTGCGGTAGACCGCGCCCTTAAGCAAAAGTTACTTCTGGCATTTCTTTCTGTAGTAGCCTATTAACTGCAATACAATATTTCATTTTTAGTACTATATAGGCTATATATACAGCCCGTATCGTTTTACTTTCATTCGTTCATTCAATAGGTTAGTGAATTGTTTAACAAAAATTAAATATAAGAGTTACTTTCTGGAATGACATAAACCAGTTAGTAAGAAAAGTAAGCACTTTAGTGGAGCATATTGTACCGGCTTTCTCGTGTAATACAAGGCTGACTTTGTGTGCCTACTACGCACCCAGTTATGGTGGAATCCCAATAGAACGACGGACGCGACGCGAAAGGCGCGAAGCGAATAACCGAAGATATCTGCAATCAACGGCGATGTTTCTGTGATGCCAGTGGGACGAAAGTGACGCAAATTGGCTGGCAAGTAATTTTATTCTCGTCGCATCCTTCGCATTGCGTCCATCGCGTTATTGTGGTTCCAGAATTAGTCAACTAGTTTACAGGCTTGCCGTTTTAAAGGACTCTATCCGTTTTAACGAATATTTGAAGGTATAAACGGACAAACGGATAAAGTATGACAATAGCGAATATCTACAACGCGTGTTTTTAACAATCGACACCATAAGTAGCGGCACACAAAATGGATTAACGAAAACGAGTTTCACCAATCTTTTTCGAGCTTACTGTGCACTTAAGAATTTCTCCTTTATTTTTGGTATAGACCAGGGGCGTCATTTCAGGTTTTTCTAGGGGGGGGGGGCAAGATTTTGTTTTCTGGCGACAGTGACCTTGTTGCATTTTTTATTAATTAAGCATTTATAAAGTAGATACTTTAATAATACAACTTCAGTTTTATGTCCTTAAGTTAGCATTATTTACATTAAAAAATACAAAAAATATATTTATACACATAAAATTGTAAATCCAGGGGGGGGGGGCATTTGACCCCCCCTGTAGCCCCAAATGACGCCCCTGGTATAGACAAGTACTTAAAGAAAACTTTAACGTTTAATTTTACACCAAAATAAATCTTAAATGAAAGTTTTCTTTTAATATTCCTCATAATGGTCGCACTCCGTATTTCGGGCCATAAATTTGGTCAAAAACATGCAGTGATTATGTGGGTATATATCTAATAGCAATTGTTACTTACCGTGAATCTATCGCGGCCTAACACGTACGCCAGCAACAAGGTACTACGCCAGTATGCAGGGACGCACTACCTGATCCGCTCCAGTCTTGCGCACTACGTTCAGCGGAAATGACTCGGGTATTCCATTGTGTTGGTGACAGTAACTAAGTTTGCTCTAAGCCTTAATATCAGTTACCAGCGCTGCCGAAGTTTACGTATTCTGAAGTCCGGGTATTTCAATTGCAGATGTCTAGAGAAGAAGTTCATTGTGTTCAAGGCTTCGCGTCAAAAATGATTTTTTTTTTCCTGACCCAACCATCCAAGGTTACATTTATGAATTTGTCATGTTAAACGTTTTTTTTTCTCGATTTTCGCGTGCGGGAATTGTGCTGAACGATGTTGGTCGGCAGGTTGTCTCGAGGATCTCTCCCCCTCCTCATCCCTTCGTTCTTGTGTTGCTCCTTACTCCATTTCGCCCTTACCAGCGCTGATAACATCGTTGTTGAGGAGGAGGGGCGTGCTAGACAATATTCTTGTATTTTTAATTTTTGAACCACAACTTTTATTCATATTGTAGTACCAAAATATTACCTTCCGACAAGGCACGGGCTATAACCTTAGTAAACTACTTGACATAAATAACGTTGGAATCTTTCATTAATTTGTCATGCAAAATCATTACAAGAGAATTATACGTTCTTTCAAGAATTCTCTTGCAATGATTCTGCATGACAAATTATTTAAAGATTCCATTATTATTTATGTCAAGCAGTTTACCAAGAAAATTTTATTAATACAGTTTCAATAGGAATTGTTATTGCGCATAAACTGAAAATACAATAAAATTTTCTAACACTTCAAAAGAGAGGTAAGGCAATACTATTATTGTTATAGGATTTTTATTAAAGTGTGATAAGTGCCATGTCTAGTGATATTCAAGAGAGGAAAAGTGCCACGGATAATAATATTCAAAATGATTTAAGGGCCGAGTTTAATGATTTCGAATCGAAATAAGTGCCATGGCTAGTGGTATTCAAGAGAGGAAAAGTACCGTGATTTATGCTATCTGAAAATATATTAAAAAAGAAGTAAGTGACACTGCCTCTGTACATTGGATTCCGATCCTGTTTTGTTTAATTTTGAAGGTCTGTACATGTTTGATGTTTAGATAGCCAACATTGTCAGCATGATCTATTCATGTTATTCCGATTAAATATGTGAGTGTAGTGTATGTGTTTTCTACGTTTTTCTGCTTTTCCTCGGAAGTAGGTTTTCGGCACTTAAGTCAGTTTTGAATCTCAACTCTGCAATTCCTAGTACATTCATCAGTCAGTCTCCATACGGATATTGGTGAATGGAAAACAGAAAAAGTGTTTAACTGCACATGGGGCCTGGTAGTGGTCGCTGTGGCAACCTGCTTGAAGTGACACGTCCTGAAAAAGAAAACTGCTAGCTGCAGCTACATTCATGGTGCGTTAGTGAGGATTTTGGAAGTTCGCACACACTTTCAGGACGCCCGTTACAGAGCACATGTTTTATGTCATTTCATAATCAATGAGGGTTACAATAAAAATGTAAGCCTTGACTTAATGACGTGAGGTAGGATGGTTAGTTTGAGGAAAATTAAAAGAAACCAGGCGAGCGGTGTAAGTCCAGTGTTTCTGCTGTTGGTTTTTCAATTTTCATGAACTGGCCACAGAAAGGTCTCGGTGGTCTCATGTGACATGTGTGTACATGCCTGTACCATTCGTCCGATTGCGGTGAAACTTTAGCAAGTTTTTGTACGCCCGCGGAGGCTATGTCAAAAATGTATGTACAGAGTTAAAACGAAAGGGGAGGGGGTGGGTGAAAATGCGTTAAACAGACATAACGGGAATACCAAAACAATTAAGTGAATTTTTAAACATGTTTCTATGATAGAACTCAGATTCTTTTTTGTTTATGAATTTTCTTATGAATTTTTTATTTTTTATTTTTTCGTATTTTACTACTCTTGAGATTATCATCAGTTTTAATATTATTACTTACACGAAATTTGAAGTGCATAAATCTGTATCAATAAAATTAGGGAAGAAATTTTTTTTACATTTTACTTTTAAATTAGTTTATTAAAATATACTAAACATAAAATTACTATGTATACTATAGCATTAAAAACCATGTAAATTAATTCGCGGGCAAAGGCTAATTTACTTTAAATATATACCGAAAAAAAAAATTCTAAGAATGCTTTTCAACTAGTGCTCTAAAGGTGGCAGCAACGTAGAATTTTGCCTTCGTTAGTTTGCGAGTTGAGTACGACAAACGCTCAAACTACGCTTTAAACGAAGAAGGTACATTTCCGATTTTCTAATGCGGGAAAGTGGTAGACGTTATGGCCGGAATGGGTTTCTTGGGATATTTCCGTTTCCCCGCACTTACGTTCCATCGTTTCTCTATACTAACCTCATGTTACGTATCACTAGGATATAATACCTAGTTGTTTATAGTGGTTACCAAATTCTAAATTTATTTCACGTTTACGAACGATGGCACAAAGTTCAAGATAGATTTAAATTAAAATTCCTCACGCCGTCAGTTAAGTGTAGTTTAGCTACGAAAACACAAATCAAATATGACAAAAAGAAAGCTCCGTACGAATATCATGTAAAAAGGTTGACCCTGACAAATATACGACTAATGACTGTTAATGCAGTAGTATCTCGACGTTACACATTAGAAAGTAGACGTCCTGTGGTCACGGCTGTCATGTATAGTGCGAGCATTCTGATAGCCTACTTTCCCGACACACGCACGCTAATGAACCTTGTTTCCTGTCTTTGTATCTAGCCGTGTGTACGTAAGCATGTATGCATGTTTGTGTAACCGTTTCTTAAAATTTTTTTATCTGTATGTACATCGAATAACCCAATTTGACCCTGCTCGAAGACGGGAACACGTAGTGGATTCTAATTTTCAGCAATGTGGATCGTTGGGACCGAGCATGTAGAAACATGTTGTTAGAATCGACCATGCTTTACGAACGGTGTAGTTGATCAAGCGGACTACGGCCGGTACAAAATTATTGGAAAACGGCTTAGCGGGCGTAAGTTACATCTGATTATTTATATCATTCAATAAAGTTACATTTGTGCATACCCATTTTAGGCCTCGAATACACCTGTCAAGTTTGTTTTCAAGCTGCTGGCAAACGGGCAAAAAATTGGCTTTTTTATTTGTGGCCGTTTATAGGTACGGAAATCTTTGCAGAATTCTTCAAAAGATACAGGCACGTACAGTACACCCGGTACGTCATATAACGACAGGTAAACCACATGATTGTCTCATAGAGGTGAGTTGTCGGCTAGAAGGCTGCACGCCAGTTTAGTGACTTGCGCCTGGAGGCTAGTAGGGCCCTATAAACTCTAGGTATACTTGTCCGCCATTTTTGGTCGTTCCGCAGGTAGCTCAGGCGACAACACTCTTCGAGCGCCCAAGAAACGTTCAAACTAAACTCGTCATCACTCTAAAACAATTCGTTCAAACGACTTCAACATTTTTACAATATAATTATGGACTATCCTGCCAATGATGGTACCTGTTAATTTTCCTTAAGTTAGAAATTTAATTGTTAAAAAATATTTAAACAATATTCGGAGCACTATTTACAAAAAAAGTGCAGGGCAAAATGTAGTAAGCGACAAATGTTTTTGTTATTGAAGATAGATGGGGGGTACCAGTGAACGAAAGAAAGATAATACCCTAAATTTAAGTTCTATGCCCCACTCGAAGAGTTCCGCGACACGCAGTTATTTTTACGGCAGGTAGAACGCAAAACAATTTCGTCGCCGCGGCGCGCTCGTTATAGTCAGCATGCACGGCAGATCAGATTCCAGATTCCCTTGACTGACTCTAACATCGCATATTGTTGACTGTGCGGGCGAGTGGAAGGTACACTTACCAAAAGTCGATCAAGTTACGGTACTGATTTTCCTGTCTCAGCCGTGTATAGAATATTATTGTGAGCGGTTTAGTGGCTTTGCCTTGCTTGCATACAATGGTCTGATGTACGGCACCAAATTGTACAAATATCATGGCTGCGGGCTTTCGTTGTTTAAATTCCCGCCTGACAGTACATGAAAAGCTATTAGGTTGCAAAATTGCAGACGTGTTACTGATAGTGAGTATTTAGAAACTCAGGACTTTCAGAATTTTATTA
>PNEQ01056584.1:0-16752 GCA_003012365.1 Medauroidea extradentata
ATTCCGAACAGATCCACTAGAACTATCGAACAAACAAGGAGCTATATACGCTCCTTATACACCACTTACCGCGTCGCCATCTTGAGTAGTACTGCTTCTCAGTAGCAGAGGGGCAGGAGGAACTCCTTCCGGCGGAAGGATACAGACGCACAATATAGTTCCACCATGCTTGGTTACTATGAGTAAGGTTACCAAACATTAAGGGAGTTTAGTCCACTCCATATAGGATAAATGTAATATTTTTCTTTATATTGGCCTACACATGTTCATAATTTAATGGCGAAAGGGCAGAGATCTCACTTAGGATAGCTGGTATGTACTATTCATGTAATCATTCGCAAGAAAAATTACTATTACCTCCTATTCGTTACTAAAATGTTTCAAAGTTTATGAAGGTGTACCAATCCGATAACACTTGAGAACGTAATATTTATGTCACATAGGGCGGAACTTAAAATTTATCTAAACCTTCATGTATGGAACTTACGGCCGAAAATTAAGAATTCCAAGATAGCGTGTACTAATCCCCTTTAACAATATGGATGTTTGATGGGGGAGGCACTGCTATTGTGGTTTGAGCCCATCCTCGTTATTTATGTTAATGATTACCGAGTCGGCATAAGTGATAAGGAGCTCAATAAGTTCTTGAAGGCGCCACGTGTATAGACACCCACAAATTTCGTGGATTCGATTTAAGAGATGTTGGATTTATAACTTGTGTAAACATGGGTTATTTTTCCTATTGGGACATTGTTTATGAAGCGTGTCCTTAAGAACTATGAACCAATGACGAACTTGTAGGGAGACATTCACAGACTCCTGAGTTACGCCGTCAAACGTACAACTGGTCATGCATTGGTGCAGCTGCAGACAATAAACAAGTAGCTGAGGAGAGAATGTACACAAGTCCAGTCGGCAGATCTTTGAACTCGCCCAATGTCCGGCTCTGTATTCATGTCGCAGAATCAATGCCGTACAAAATTCTTAGAGAACAACAGTCATTCAAACATACACTGAGTTTTTATGTTTACAGACAACATCATGAGTGTCTTGAAAAATTGTTGCCCTAAAAATACTCGCCGCAAGATAGTTGCTTATGTAAGGTCATCACCGGGAAGGAGTGGAGAGAGGAGGGCTTTGACGTGGCAACCTTGTAAACAAGGGTCCCACTACCAGATACTCACGCTCTCCCAAGGCTATGGACTTCCCTCATTTATCCATATTTATAAGACACAGATTTCCATGACAAAATACGAAGCGTTAGTAATAATGGCCCTTTTTCTCAGAGTTGCAACATCGAAGACACAGGCCTCCATAGAATAAAGCATACAGCAGAACTGAAGGAACATTTGTAAACTGTGTTTACCTTACATCCTATCACATATTTAGTAATATTTTTAACTACTCAACATATTGCTGTTTAAGCATAGACAACCTTTGATTCCACGACAGTGAAAAGAGCTGTAATTCCTCACTCGTAATGTCAAAGACAGTTCTTTGCGGATTCCCTCGTATCAAGTAGTGTTTCTAAAGTTAGGCAGACTAAAGCTCTAAACCTTATAAGAGTATAGATTTTCGGGACGAGATTCACGACAACGTAGAATTTAGACGTGTACGAATGTTTTCCTTATAGCTAAATGTCGGCAATGGATGATGGCATATTAATAATTTGAGTTGATACAGTCCATACAAACAAAATAATTTGCGACAAGAAGAATTTGAAAAAATATTTACATTATAATTAAATTAAGTTGGTGGATTCAAAACCACAACTTAGCGTAATGCAATATCAAACTTTTAAAAATATAATATCCTATGCATACTGAATCCCTTAAAGGGCCTTAAAAATCCCTCACCTTACCGCCTAA
Organism: Medauroidea extradentata; assembly: GCA_003012365.1. Lineage (NCBI taxonomy): Eukaryota > Metazoa > Arthropoda > Insecta > Phasmatodea > Phasmatidae > Medauroidea > Medauroidea extradentata. The sequence continues at coordinate 1,869 of PNEQ01056584.1, forward strand.
ACACACTGCGATGTTTATAAGGACTGACCAGATGTTCTCTCCTGGCCCATTAACGGTCATGTATAGCGTGTCTCGCCTCGTCTTGTTAAGTAAAACTGTTCGACTTATTTCCAGTATCTTCCCCTGCTAAAAGAAAACACATTTCAAACTGTGGGCTACTTCTGTGTTTAAAAAAATACAGCACACTAAATAGAAAGTTGTTTTGAGGGCCGAATCGGGCTTTCTCAGACTGCTGTAGCCTGAAACCAAATGGTACAAAAATTTTTTCGCCACAAAATTGTCGCTCTAATCATAAAGAAAAATGCAGCGCGGTTGGTGTTACAAGCTTTGAAGTTGCAGACCTTGTATGTCCACATATATGGTGGACAAGGAGGTCCTATAGGTAGAGGCACGAGTATTTCGCGTATTAATATGGTAGCAGTGTAGACTTCTCAGTCCTATACACACACTGGCCAAAGTCGAATGTCCATTATCTCCTAACCGTACAAGTGGGTAGCCCCACGAATTATTTTATTATTTACTACTGGCTTGCAACCTCCAAAGGTGTATGAAAACAGCTGTCCTCTAATCACGGAAGTCACAGTGATATACAGGTCATTGGCGTTCAACCTGACTTACTATCAATACGCGAAATACTCGTGCCTCTACCTATAGGGTTACAAGACGTCCGGCCAATTACGGATTATCTTGTTGCTCATAAATGACCGTATTTTAACAGACTGAGATATTACGTACATGAAATATATTAATTCTGATAATACTGTACACAACTAAAAGCTAAATTAATCTTCGTGACGCTGTTGTCAGATACACAAGACTTCACGATACGTCGCGATACATGTGTTACATGCATCTTGTTACTCACATAGCAGTAAGCCTGTGTTGTGTCTTTTGATATAGTATGTTTATGTTCTGTTATTTGTAGGGAATCCTGTTTCATCCGCGAAAATAATTTTGCCCCAGTTTGTTACATTCCCTTACGTTCACATCTGCAATCCTGCTTCATAGTTATTGCCAGCTTGTCTTTGTAAAGAGCCGCGTCTCATTTGACTGAGCCAACTACAGTTATGTTCCTGCAACACACATGTCTGTGATTTGCCGGTAGAATATCAAGACTCGTGAGAGTTAAAATATCCAATCACTAACCACGAAGCAGAACTGTAGATGTGCACGTAAGACACTGAAACAAAATGGGATTTAAATTCTTTTTCGCGAAAAACAAGAGTCCCTAGTTATTTGTAACAAAAATATGTGATTTTAGTACTAAAATTGGTTATTTACATGGAAATATGTGTCCCGTTTATTTCAAATTTGTTTTCACGTGAAAACAACACACAGTAACTTTACTGGTCAAAGAAATCTTCCGTGGTTTTTTTTTTTTATATAAAATATCCGCCTTGTTTACTCTCAATGTCTGTATGACGGGGAGGTCCTGCACTGTACTGTGACTGTACTGGATGACTAAGGCGGGAGATATATGGCCTTGCAGCTGTAGTCAGCCGGCATATCTCGTCCCTCTACTACAAGGGAGGCGCTTACAACGCCTAGTTGTCGCCTACGCTACTTATCTACGCGAGGGTAAGTCGGCCGTGCGCAATTATTCCCCGCGTCGTTAAGTTTATTATTACCTCCAGCCCAGCGCCCCTACTTTTTATAAAAGGCGGGGGGAAGCCTCCCTGGGGGGTTGTGACGACGCCGCCCCGCGCCCCACATCAAAGGTCTGCCGCGTCGATGAATGTCGGCTCTGGTGAGCGTCTGTCGTGTCGCGTCGCCCCGGGGTTGTGCTAAGCCCACTGCCGTCGATATCGGCTCACTTAGCGGCATAACGAGATTGCTGACAGACCACAAACACGCCGTCACACTTCTCTAACCGCTACCTCGTCTCTAGCTATGCTGCCACATTGGCAACACTGACGAAACTATATCGTCATTCATTTATTTACTCCCTTACCTCTTCACAGGCGCAGTTAAGACTGCTCTGCACAGAAACAGTCGTGTATTTTTAATTGTACTGTACACTGTCCAACTCCTACACATTTCATTAGGTCTAAGAGCAATTTCCCACAAATAAAATATTTGTCGGTTCCATATTTTTCATACAAGCGCTTGTCGAAGTAACGATTGGATTATTTCCACTAATTCCCTAAAGTAAAAAAAGGTCAAACAACACGAATTAAATAATTCACATTGAAAGTCAATGTATCTAGTTAGAGAATGACACATTTGTAATTTCACACAAAAATATTTGCATCAATAGAGAATTATGAGTGTTCGTGAATGTTTGCGTGAGTAAATTTTTAAAATAATTCTTTTACATGAAATAACAAAGGTGTAATTCTGATTCTTAAAACATTTACTTCCATCCTTAATTATTTCATTCATATCGATTAAATAGTTTTCACTTTGGGTAAGTAGTGAACATAGTCAAATCAATACTTTGACGTGTGCTTGCACGGAAACTATTGAACAGGAAAATATATTTTAATGCAATTTGGAAGAATTGGCCAGTATATGCTACAGTCAAAAAATTACTATTTTTTTGGTGTGGAGCGCACTTAAGGCAGAGACTCCTGTTCTTACACTGGACCATATCCAATACAATTTCACAATAAAATATTTTTCATAAATTTATTTATATATAAGTTACACACACATATAGTAATTACGAGAATATATCTTAAGCAATAAATATGGGAAGTAAGCTCAACTAAGACATCGTAATTTGTGACGAAACATTTCTACCACATTACATAAATTTATTGACAGTATATGCAACAGTTATGATCCTAGCGCCAAAAATACTCTCGTTATCTATAGGCGTCTAAGATAACACGTTGAACACATATTCGGGAGGAGCTCGGTTCGATCCCTGGCCCCAGCTTTCATGATTTCAGTTTTCCGTGGTTTCCTGTGATGCTCCATAAAGGCCGACCTACAGCGCCCTTTCATTCCAGCGCTGCCCCATACTCGCATCATGTCTCCCCTCACCAGCGCTAAAAGATGTTAAGAGCTGACCAAAATCTCTTCACTTCACTTAATAGTGTAGTCAGTATATCTATATCTAAATAAATGCCTATAATCTTTTATATCAGTAGACTTAACTGTTACCCGCATCTTGGTTTGCGTGTTTTCAGTTCAATGCCTCTCTGAGTCGTACAAAAGGTAAGTCCCAGCACTCCAAATAATCTTCACTGATTCCTCAAAATATATATCTTTCCTTTTTCAATAATTTATTTAAAAATCTAACTTTTTTTTTGTCAAAAAACCACAATTTTTTTAAATGTTGAATTAAAGTTTTTGATAAAAACTTTTTACCACTACAATTTTATGTTAATAATAATGAAGTTTATAACATTAAAAAGGTACAATTTGTGATAAATAATTTCTAAAGGTGCGATTAAAAACAGTTTTAATAACACTTTGAAAAGAAAATATAATTTTCCTTCAATATTTTTAGTACGCCGTTCTGTCCCCTTGTCACGTTTTGCCCCCTCTCCCTTTATTTTTTTTCTCCTTTTCACAATACATAGAATTTTTCAATGAAATCTATTTTGTTTGATATCAATTCAAGACTGCTTTATTTTAGTCAGAAAACACACGGAACTACATTTAGCAATTCGCTGCCAACCGTACGAGAACTGCGATGCTACAGTTGTTATAGTTCATTCGTTAGTGGTACAACTGGATACTTTTTAAGCTGCTTAAAACCGACATTAACCTCTAACAAATATACTTTATATATGTTTTATGGTGTTCTTACATGGTACCTTTTAAGAGATGTGAAAAATGACCAATATTATTATTAGCGACGTGGAAATATTTATTTTAACAAGTGTCGGGAAGATACGTATTTGTGTAAAGAGACATTTGACCAAGTCTCAAAATTTTTCCACTAAAATTGAACAGTACATATTGTTTAATTACATGCATTATTTGCCAGTCATTGAAACATACAATTCATAAGTACACTCTTCATCGCTAATCACCTATACACAAGGACCTCAAAAGTTATCGTTTGTTTCAGACAGAAGGTAGAATTCAAACAAGTAAAAATTCATTTCACTTTCACAACTGGCCCTAAACGTATATGACAACTCCTAGAGTGTAGCCTACCTAGTCAGTAATAACGAAGCATGCATGTCCACTCACGTGACATCGCTGAATCAGCTGGCATCCAATAACAGCTGTTGTCTATATGCAGTGTTCACTATAAACTGAACATTTTTGCAGATATTGAAATTAATTAAAGTAATGTTTTCTTGAGTCAATAGAAGTTAACTTTTGAGAGTGATGAAATTTTTACACTATTTTTTAGTAAGATGAACGTTTTAATATTAAATATACCACAAATGACTGCAAAACGGCTAAAATAAAATTTTTTGCAGTGCTCACTTTATCGTGGACGGCCGATACTTGAGTAAACACGCATTCATGACAGTTAATCTACAAATCATTGAACCCACGAATTTTTTACCCCGTCTCTAAGTATACGTGAAAGGGGTAGACAAGTCAGCCAATAAATACACTCCAAATACTCTACTGTAACATCCTGCCATGTTTTAAGGCCATGATCCATAGTTTTTACAGCTTTTTAGATTCTTATAGTTTTATTTCTAAACGAGAGAAGATATCGAAAAACTGTTGCATAATTTCCTTAAAAATTGTATTTGCTATGTAATCTAAATTTTTCTAGATAGAATAATATATCTACTTGGCTAATTAGCTTATTAATGAGAATTTATCTAATTGCATAATTAATAGAAACCGATAGATTTATTGTCTAGAAAAAATTCGTTTCCATAGTATACAATATTTTAAGATAACTGTTCAACTTTTTTTATGTCTGCTCTCGTTTAGGATTTAAAAAATAACTATCGAAAAAGCAGTAGAAATTAAGGGTCTTGGCCTTAAACACCGGAAAAAATAATGCTGACTTACAAAATTACACGAGTTCTCAAGTAGACAGTAACTGCTCGCTCGCTAACAATGATGCCATTTGATTGGGTCTTCCAATCCTAGCTTGTGTCCAAAAAGAAACGCCAATTGTTATAGCCAATTATATACGGGAAAAAGAATTACGCAATATTTAAAGTTACTGTCCGCGCCAGCTGTGAGTCCCTGGCGGGTATGCGTTTTTCGCCCGTAGATATATAAATAACACGACGAGGCCCAATAGCATACGGCGCACATGCTAGCCGTAGTAACGTTGTAAGTTAGGACGTGTTTGATACTGTGTTACTGTAGCGTACATAATGTTTAAGAAGAAGAATGCATATACGCCAGGTACTCAGAGCTGGCGCGCGGACAGCAGTTTCAATACCTCACGTTCACATTGGCAGCACTGCTTCATAGTTATTGACAGCGTTTATTTTTCGCCCATTTCACTGTGCTAAAGAGAATAAGGTTTCAGAGACACCACACGTCTGTGAATTGCGGGTACAACTTAAGACGTTGAGAGTTAAAAAAAAAAAAAAACAGCCAAACTCGGACCACGTATCAGAGTTGACGTGAGGCACTGAAACCGTATCTTGTGTAATTGTTTTTATCAAAAATCACTAGGACTACCAATGCTCCAGGTCGCTAGTAATAACGTACGGACTATACATAGGGATTGGAACATTTCGCGAATTCAATTACGTGTAGGCTAGAATCCATTGTACTATATATACTCAAGTCCCGAGTATTAGTCAACTAGTTACTACTCTGTGGAACAGCAGACAATGAACTAATAGACGGGACTTAAGTATGCATAGTATATTTGAGTCTAACATGCAAGTCATTGAATTCGCGAAATTTCACCATCTCTAATTATATGAAATACAACTATCCCGATGTCGGTTGATTTTGCTTCAGTATTTTTGTATTTAAATAGGAAAATACACGAACTATATTGCGTAATTTCGCTGCCAACCTTACAAGCAGTAAGAGGACTGTAATTGATGTTGAATTATATGCAGCAACGGCTAGTGATATTTTTCAAAGGTTAAATTTTAGTGCTCACTTTACCCCTAACGACCTATAACGGTGCAGCACGCGAGACGAGAAAGTACAGCACGCAGCACGTGGTATGACACAGCGGCCTGCTTGTTGTCGAAGAGCCCCAGCCTGCATCCGCCAGTTAATCAAGCCGCGACAATGCCGTGTGACGGCAGCCCTCCATATTCATCGCCGGCCATTCATATCGGGGGAGACGGCGTAATGGGAACTGTCAGCCACAATGCTCGCGACTACGCCGGCTCGTGCTGCATATTCATAACCGAGCCCCTGTGGGAGGATGAGGGGAGACCAACCCCTATCCCTTCGTTCAACCCCCTACCTTCTGTCTTCTGGGAGCGCGCCGCCCCACGCACCTTCTGCACGACTGCTGAACACATTGGCCACGTTTCCCAGCTCGCCCTAGATTATGTTAACTCTGCTACATGGTAGGGGCCTTAATGTTGTTTAACTCGGGCTGACGTAGGAACGGAGATGGCTCCGCTTACAGCAATGAAAGAGAGAGACAGCATGTCGCACGTGTAGCCAATCGGAGGAAACTAGGTGGCAGGCGGGAGGGCAGGTTTAGGTCGTTCGGAATAAACTGAGCACTAACAATTTACCCTTTGAAAAATATCACTAGCCATTACTGCATATAATTCAAAATTTCCGATAGTCACCTTACTGCTTGTTTGGTTGGCAGCGAAATTACGCAATATATTTCGTGTATTTTCCTATTTAAATACAACAATACTGAAGCAAAATCAACCGAAAGCGACATAATTGTATTTTATATAATTAATAAACTTTTAACTTATAAAACTATATAAGTACCTACCGACTACACAATTTTAATTATCTTACACGCCAAAATAACGTAACTAGAGACACGCGCGGAAAGATACGAATTGGCTGAAAATAGATCTTTAGCAGGTTTTTTTTCGAGTGCTGACTTTGTCCCGAACCGCCTATAAATGCGGCGTTGCCACGTCCAACAGTAACACTCCGTGCAATGTCGTATCTGGGAGGCTGGGCGACAATACGCGCTGACTAGAGCCATCAACTTCTCGCGAAAGTACTGTTGCCCCAGTTTGTATCAGTGCCTGGCGCGCACATCAGCAGCTTTGCTTCATGGTTATCGGAAGCAAGTATTATTGGAGTGACGTCTCTCGACTGACTGTGACAATCACAATAATGTTACTGCAATACCACATACGTCTGTGATTTGCTGATAGATCACAAAGTCACGTGAGAGAACATACAACCACTGAATATGAAGCACATATTGCTGGACTGACCTCTTACTGCGCGAAGGAAAGGTTGGTGGCCAGTTATCTCTAACCCACAAAAATGCTGAAACTGAAAATAAAAATTTAAAAAGTTCGATATTTTTTTTAAAAATACAAATAATTTTTATTCTTTAATTTTATCAGCATTTCATTGTAGCCAACAATGTCTTTATTCACTGTGATTTTTTTGAGTTTGGTATATCAGTTGGTTTTAGTGTAGTCGTTAAAACGGAAACAAGCAAAATATGACTAACAAGCCATTACGCGAAAACTATGAGACATAAAAACTTTTCATAAGCGCCGAATTTAGTCACATTTTGTGTCTAAAACAAGAAGAAAAAAATATTTGGTTCAAATACAAAATAAAATAATGATGATGAAAATTGCGGTAGACCGCGCCCTCAACACGACCCTGTCCATCCGACAGCAATTAAACTTTGGTGAATAGTTGTAAGTGCGCCCACAAACGTTTTCAAAAACAAAAACATTTAGTGCAATTATTCACCTGAGAGCAGTGAAACTTCGGTGAGTTATTGCGCGTTCGCTCGCGAAGGTTTATAACAAAAAAAAACTACATATAATTACGGGAGGGGGAACAGAGGGTCAGAACGGGACGGAGGTAGAATGCGTTAACCAAAAGGTTTAAAGGGGAACAAATTGAAAAAGTCTAGTTTTTTAAAGTTGTTATATACGAATTACGTAAGATAAAGTGTGTGCATGTATTGCGGTTTCGCACCACTCAAAGCGGCAATGCTTTATAATCGGTCAAGAAACAAATGCGTACTAAATATTTAATCGTATTTAACTGAACACGCGTACGAAGCGGCGGGGAAAGCAAGTACAGTGTAAGAAAAGAGTGGTGAGGTTCTGAAAGCAGGATGACGCAAGTATCGAGGAGACAGACTCGTGCACAGCTGTCAGCGGCACTGCGCCCCCTGGGAGCGCCTTACAAGTACTATGGCATGCTTCAACTGCTATTCAGATAGAAGTGTCTGGTGCACATGACGTCCCCTACCCCTCTCACCCCTTCACTTACCTCACCTCGTGCCCGCTTGCCTTCAACGACACTCCGTAACAAATAGCGGCTATTCACAAATATTACATTCACCACTGAGTCCGACAACCCTTGTTGCTTGCTCGACTTTAAAGTAAATAACTGTATACAGAGATGTTGCGAGCCAACTCTGGTATACGTGGATCACCATAAATTCTAAACTTTTCAATCTTAATAAAACAATTCCCTTTATTCTATATAATTTAACGTTTACATTGGTTTCGTCATTTCTTCTTTAGTTGACAGCGAATGTACTTCTGCATATTTTCTTATTGAAACCCAAAAATCCTGAAGTACATTGAAATTAAGTCAATTTCATTGTTAGGGACGTGCATAATTCGCGTAACTATCTGACAACAGGCTAAACTCCAAACATGTGTGGTTTAGCTCGAAGTCTATGTTGTCCGGCAATGCCATGGCCTGTTGTGTATGATTCTGTCCAACTATTTAAAGCTTAGCGATAGAATTATCAACCTCCGATAAAGCAGCCACACACGTATTGTGCTCTGACACGCATAGGACTGTGGAGTCTAGCCTTGCACCAAGTAATAATGTGAAATTTGTATTTTAAAAAATTTAATAAATATCACAGCTAATAACATAGGGTTATACAATCTACACAATTAAACTAGGTACATGTAACAAGAAAGTCATACAGCTAGATATTAAATCTTTCCGCGTTAGCCTACATGCTGCTGTCGTTTACGTACGGATTGCAATTTGTTGAATAATACTAAGAGAGTTTTCGTGCAATTAAGATTATTTATATCTGCCCTTATTGTTTACTAAGTGTTTTCCACGCAGTCAGTTCACTGTTTACCGGTCCTAATTGTTACTTAAATAGGTTTCAAAAGCTATTACGTCCTAAGTCAACTTGCTAATATTAATAACAACTTATCGTTAATGAAAACTGTTATTAATAGGTTCTTGAACTTTTCGCGAAAATATTTTGCCCCAGTTTGTTTCAGTGCCTTACATGCAGTTCTGCAGTTCTGCTTCGTGGTTATTGGCAGCTTGGCTATGTTTCCCTCATTTTACTTAGCAAATCAGAATAAGGTTACTGCAACTCCACATGTCTGTGATTTTCGGACAGAACCTCAAGACACGGAAGAGTTAACTCATCCAATCACCGACTATGAAGCAGAAGTCACTGAAACATTCTGTGGAAAAAATTTTTAGTGACCCCAATAATAGCAATGAAAACTTTAAATATATATATTTATAATATATTTCAGTGCATTGATACAAATATACTGTACTGGGCTCAACCAGGCTCGATTGGAATGGAAGACTTGATACTTTGAATTAAATTAAATTTCCTAATTTATTCTAAACCTTATTACAATAATCTTACGACATTTACATAGCTGCCAATTACAATTATGTAGATCAATATTAGCAGCCATTAGTTAATATTCAAAACGTCTGGAATCCCTTCTCTGAGCATACAGTTAATAATTGCATCTTTCTCTCGGGCGAACCCGTCTTCTGATTAAGTAAGTTTCTTTCCAGAAATGTCAATCTATTTACAGTAATAACCTAACCTGCCCGTCCGTCACTTTAACGCATTGGTTAAATGCCACAGTAAAGCTTTCTTCTCTCTTCCCTCTCTGGCTGCTCCGGGCTGGTGTTTATAGCCAGCCTCGATGAATCCTAGAACTTGTTCACGGCTCAGGGACACTGCTAGTTGATGCGTGGAGAAGTTTCCAGGGGTTAGGATAACTTTCTACTATGGCCCAGACACGTGCACTTCAAGGACGGCTGGCCGGTACCCGTCGCGCAGGAGATCTGTGACGTCAACGATAAGCCAGATAGGAAGAAGCAGCCTCTTGTCGCCGGGGGGTGGGGAGACCGGGCAGGAGGACGGAGAAGGGGTCGAGCTCACCACCTCGTCAGCGGGAAAGAGTGATGGGGGGTAGGAGGAAGTAGCCCAACTCGTCGCCTCACCTTCGCGCTCGAGTGCTGTCTCGTTACGATAAGATAGTGAGTGAAAACCAGGTTACAGGCTTGGATAACTTAGTTGGTCGTGGAAGTACAAATATGTAAACGTATACATTTCGTGTGTGTACAAAGTTTTATCTCATTTACTGCGTCAAGTAGTATTTGAACAAAATATAGGAAAGAAGTCGGTTATAGTTATCCTGTAATTAAGACGGAAAATAAATAACGGAAAGCAACTCGCGTTTAGTGAGCCTGCTGTTTCCGGAGGCGAAGCAATCGAACCACTGGACCAATGATGCTGTACGGAAGGGGTGTATCGGCTCGTTCCTGGCCGAGCTGCATGTGACGGGTGGTAGGCCTGTCTAGTTGGACCTCCCCCTCCACATACCACACACCCTTCCAAGCAGTCGCCAGCAATTTATTTCCCGCTCTGCTTCCGAATACGAATGGTTGGCTCGGGGCGGAGAGAAGAAGGGATTCACTGGGAGGTTGGGTGTTGAGTCGCGGGGGAGGAAGTGGGTTGAGGCTGTCAGCTCCCACCCAAAAGCACTCCGAATCTGCCAGATCGTTAAAACCTGTCTCCCCTTCTTCCTCACACATACACACACGCACACGTTGGAGTTGAAGGTGGCGACGAGCTTACGAAGCTACAAGAGGGGTGGGGAGGAGGAAAGGAAAGAAGGGGCTAGTCCCACCCCCCGAGGAGAGCTGGGTTGGTATCCGGATCGATGCCCCTCCCACCGTCTCCCAGGAGTTCCTATTGTCGCCGCCTGTAACTCGATTCCCCCCCGCGTCGACTCGCGGAGGGGCTTCGAGTTCGATCAATCGAAGTCTTCGAGCTACGGTTTGGTTTGCTTGGATTGGGGGGGGGGGAGTATATGCCCGTGGTGTAGTAGGAGAACCTCCATACTGCTACCTTCTGGCCAAGAGCGTTTTCAGAAATCCCTGGGAGGGTTGAGTTTGAGAACGTTGTGGTCAGAAAGAATTCTGCGTTGCAAGCTACACTACGAAAATCCGAGTTTGTTCGTACCCACATATACATACTTACAATATAAATACAATTGTTAAGAGTGAGAGATTGTCACCATCTTGAATTATTCTATTTTGTGACATAACTTTTCTTCTGGGTAAATTTTTGGAACACACTAACTACGGAATAGAATACATACTGATAGAATTTTACGACACCATAAATCTTTATTTTCCGTAACTGTTTTTCCAGATCGAATTGCAGTTAACAAAGTAAAAATATTTTTCTAACTGCAATTCGCTCTGTAGCAACAGTTACGGAAAATATAGTTTTACGATGTCTAAAATTCTGTCAATATGTATTCTGTTCTGTAGTTAGGCTAAAGTTCCAAAAATTTACCCACAATAAAAATTATGACACAAAATTCTAAAATTCAAGATCGTGACTATCACTCACTCTCAATGTGTAAATACTGGATAAGTATGTTTTATGTATGTAGCATATACGTTTTTGGACCATTCATTCGATTGCGATCAAAATTTTGTCAGTTGTACGTGTGGTCGTGAAGGTATCTGACAACAAATCTATACATAAGATACGGTTGCCCAGAAAGAAATGCCCAAAATTTTGTAAAAGTATTTTAATTATATTTTTAATTTTTGGAAAAATTCAGGTCTAAAATATATTGAAAATATACATACATGTTTTTACGAAGGCAGAACTTTCGCCCGACACAAAGAGGCTATACTTTACAACTGAGCAAAGTTAACATGCGTACACTTAGTATATTATTGCATTAAATTTCCAATCAAGTGAAGAAAGTCGCAAGCAAAAGCTAGTACTAATTATTATATTAGTAAACGTTTCGAATAGGGGACTGCAACCCCCTTACCTCGGATACAACACTGTTTCTGGCAAACTTACGTACGACAAATTAAAAAAAAGTTTATTTTAAAAATTTATACGAAAACCGTAATCTACCAGTCTGCTGTCGTGCATACGTTTGCAAATTTAAAAAAAAAAAAAAATTAGTCTCTTAGGTCTACAAATTTGAAATAATTAAATTTATTTGTGTGATGCCATCTTCTAAAATATTGAATCGAATCTACAACAAAACAGACTATTAAAATCAAAGTTTGTAAAATAAATTGTTTAAATATTGTATCTACTTACAATCGGTCCAATAGTTCTTGGATTACGTATGTGTAAAATTCTGTATTCATGACGTGAAATTTTCTGAAAATAGGGACATTACTAACCAAATAGCACGAACAAAGAACAAAATGTGTACCGAGTTTGATAAAATTTTGAAATAGTGATCCTCTGGATTTTATGTGATCAATAAAACGTTCAAAGGGTCGCCCTTTTCAAAACTGTTATAACCGGCCCATAGCCTTTAAATGTAAATAAATAATATATATTGTAAATACTGTAATTTAGGGTAGGATAGTCGTAGAAAGCCAGTTGAAATTTCATTATGATAAGAATTGTATATTTTATGTAACTCAATTGCAAAACTTTGTTTAAAGTAATTGATGTGTAATTTAGTTTTGCATACTGGCGAGAGGCGCAGTTTGAACAGAGGATTGTGGCATTGTGTCACGGCAGATTGACGCCTAGCACAGCAGGGGAGGGAAAGTTAGGAAAACAGGACGTGAAAGCTAGCAGTCTTGAGCCGACGAAGGACGCGCAGCTTGGATGCTGAAAATTAGGGCACCGAGAGGCGTGGTTACGCCCAGACCCGCTGCTGTGCAATTTTGTAAATAAGTTCAAAGGGATATTAATGTTAATGTGTGTGAATTTAAAAAAGAAGCAATAAATTGATACGGAGTAATGTCAGGGTTTGTTGTCGTCGTCACCCACGAGAGACGCGATTGGCTGAAAGTTGAAATGGGGGCGGTCCTAGGAGAGTTCGCTACGCAGGCGCGAAGGCGAAAGTTAAGGCGGACTCCGGCGGCGACCTCCGCGAAGGGTGGACGCGTCGCGGGTAGCCACTGCTAACGTTTGTGGGAAGCCGCGGAGAAAATCGACTTCTGCTGCAACCTTCACGAAGAGTGGGCGCGGGTCGATTCGCGGGAAGCCGCATATAAAACTGATTCTGGTCGCATCTGTCACTAAGAGTGCGATATTCGCGGGAGACCGTGGTTAAAAGCCTTAAAACGATACTCAGCATAGCATATCATCTCTCGTGGGACTGACGGAACAAGTTCAGCGTTCCGAAGTATCGAAGTACATAAACGGACGGTGTTTTGAATCAGTAGTAATATATCACCACACTACATTAAAAGAAAGAGGGATATAACACTGTATACGGTGTGAATAAAATAGCTACATCTAACTGAAGTCACTGTACTAAGAACTACCATAGGTGCTTTATCGATAAAATGAGTATTTTTTATGACAACCTTGTCTAGAATAAATATTTCAAAAAAAATTATTTTGATCTTAGGCGTTAACTTGCGAGTACAATACAACGTCTACACTTATCTTTATTGTCCATGACAGAAAATAGCGGCCCTAGACATGGGACAGATGGAGATTCACTCAGTGGCGGCTCGTGGGTTGTTTCCTGTAGTGCAAAACCGAACATTGCCGAAGACCAAACTAGTAACATCGGTCTTCCTAGCCTATAGTACAATTAACCTTACTTTTGGTCATCAACGCATTATTTTGTCAACTTCACTCAGCAGCACGTCACATCTGACAGTTGCGAGAATACACGGTCCATGTCGACGAAGATAGCAGAAACACGGGAGAAAGAGGAGGGAGGGGGCAGCTGAGTCGATAACCAGAGTGTGTGAACTGCGGTTTTGCAATGCAGATGGCGGAGTTTGTGTTGCGATATTATCAATTTGGCGCGGGTTGTGCTCCAGGCCACGTAACCGCCCCTCTCCCACCACCAATCACCGCTCGCGCCTCACCGTAATCTCATTAATCCTCGTCAAATTGCTGCGTCCCCTTCTTGCCCGGCGCCCTGAGGCGACACTGCAGTTCCGTCAGCGCGCGTCGCGGCAGACCTCGCCACTAGGGCGACATTCACTCGTCTGTCTTATGTACTCTCGCCTCTACTGATGACTGCCCAAGTGTCGAGCCAAGGAAGGAATACTTGCGAGGTAGTGTACAAACGCCAATCCCAAAACATCTCGCGCAGAGCTTTATGGATTATGAAATTATTTTCAATTAAAAAGGCGAGTATTTTTGAAATTCTGTTATTATGGAGGCCTGGATATTACCACATTAAAAACTACAAAAATTACAGTTTTCATTTTTTATGGATTTTGTGGCTTCAAGCCGTTATTTTTCTAAAAACAGTTTTTAATTTTTTACTCGAAAGCAAAGCATACTACCGCCTACTGCTGTATTAACAGTTGTCCGCAAATAAAATACATACTCAGATATTATTGACGATTGAGTATCCCAGTTGTTTGCAGTGGCGGCTCGTGGGTTGTTGGCAGGTAGGGCTGTAGTTGCCAGGTAGGGCTGCAGTTGGCAGGTAGGGCTGTAGTTGCCAGGTAGGGCTGCAGTTGGCTGGTAGGGCTGTAGTTGGCTGGTAGGGCTGTAGTTGGCTGGTAGGGCTGTAGTTGGCTGGTAGGGCTGCAGTTGCCAGGTAGGGCTGCAGTTGCCTGGTAGGGCTGCAGTTGCCTGGTAGGGCTGCAG
>PNEQ01056589.1:0-10754 GCA_003012365.1 Medauroidea extradentata
TGCTGACGTGAGCCTACGTGCGAGCCTGAACCGACAAGAAATGTTTGAATTTCGCTCTTTTAGTGTATAATTTTTAATGTATAACTCAAGTAATTTATTCATTTGTTTGTATATTGTAAATATGACTTGTCCGATATCTTTGTGCAAAAATGTACACAAAAAAGATCTAAGGATGCAATAAACTAAATCTAAATCTAAATCTGATAACACTACTTCTCGCGTAAGATGCATACTTTATCTGTGTCAAAGGCATAAAATAACCATGGAACAAGCACAACTACGACCACATAGGCGTGAATATTTTTCAATTGTACGTAAATATTTCTTGATTGTATGACGTGCATATAATTACAGAAACAAATAGGATTATAATAAAAAAATATTTTGACTGTAATTAAGAGGAGTCTTCGCGGGTGTCGAATTTCCACCTTTGATGAGTGGGGAACAGTGTAGCGATAAGAGCCAGTGTCCCACGCTTGACAAGAA
This sequence comes from Medauroidea extradentata, assembly GCA_003012365.1. Classification (NCBI taxonomy): domain Eukaryota; kingdom Metazoa; phylum Arthropoda; class Insecta; order Phasmatodea; family Phasmatidae; genus Medauroidea; species Medauroidea extradentata. The sequence continues at coordinate 487 of PNEQ01056589.1, forward strand.
GCATATCGCCTCTATTCGCAGCGCGCCCAAGTGCTGCGCAAGGTTTTCCTTGTAGTCTTTTTCCTACAGGACTTTAAATGGTACAACGTTTTATTTTTTAACAGTATGAAGTAAAGACCAACGATTGTCTCTTTCTTTGCACTTTACGAAAAAAAAAACTTTTTAGCTCGAAAATCGTGTTCCTAACAATCGTGCTGAATTTTTGAAAACGTAGAAGCATAGTTTCAAGTGCGTGTACTTTTTGTAGACAAACATAATATGAATGAGTTAAGCGGTTACGGTAAAAAAAATACGCGTGACATGCTGCAACGCCATCCATGTGCTAGTCGAGGTCTCCTCTTAAGGGTGTTAGCAGTTTCGTAATACAGCATCACTGATTACACTAAAATAGACTTGGTGCAATTTTTTTTCGCAGGTAAATGAAAAAATTTACACACCCTGTAAACATGGATAAGAATAAAGGTTTGTTCCTGTTAATACAGCACCACTGATAACACTAAAATTAACTCGGCACAATTTTTTTTGCATTTCCCGTGCAGCACTAACACTTGATCTTATTTGTTGTGCTTTCGTGCCGTACAAATGATACGTTCGTTTTTTTTTTCCGTACCTTCGGCCAACTTTTGCAACATACATGTTGTCTTTCATTAAATGTAGAATTTTCATTTTGTCAAACTAAGAAATTTGCACGATATTTCTTCGGTTTAGAAGGATCACTACAGCCTTTCTTTTTTGGAGACATTACGCTGCAGGCCACGGAATCGTGTATAAGTGCACACCGTACATCCACTTCGAGGCCATGGCCTGTGTGTGGGCGGCACCCGGGCAAACAAGACAATGCAATTATATATATATATATATATGTGTGTGTGTTCTGTGTGGAAGCAATTTGCTGGCAGGCAGACGTGGCCCGCGGGAGATATTAAATCATTTTGTTTTGGAATTGTGCGGCGAGCGACAAAACGTATACTAGTGAGTAACACGTCACCCGCACATTCGACACAGCATCGCTTCTTTGCTGCTACCACCCGCACTACCCGCTCGTCCTCAAAGTTACCGCGCGCACCTAGCACATTGCATAATGAAGAAGATACCAGTCGCTGACAACACGCTCTCGTGCATGGCGAGTGACGCGCTAGTAGTTTGTGTGGCACAATGTGCAGCACGTGTGAAAATACAAATTCGTAAATATTTCAAGCTTAGATTCAAAATTTTTTTTCTCAATGTCCAACCATAGATAAGGTGTTGTTTTAAGTAAATTTAATAGTAACGCATTTTCAATAAACAATACCATATTTGCCAGCATATAAGACAACTATTTTTACATAGTTTTTGCCTTCAAAAATTGCTACTCATCTTATATGAAGGTGTGAAAATTGTTGGTAACCTAAAAATCGTTTGGAACTTAAGCTGTGCACTGTGCAGTTGTATGATGTTCCAAGAAATTGTGTTTTCCGTTTCAAAATAAAACAAGTGACCCCCTTTTTTAAATAAAATAAACGGTACAACATTTTGTCATTCGTGACATATGCCACATTTACCTCGCAATGAAGCGTGCGTCACTTGGCGATCAATACAACTGGAGCGCATGCCTAGATCCTTTGTCTCGCCAGCCCATAACTCTCGGGCGGAGAAAACTAGGATCTAGGTACTGTACCACACATTCATGTGTCTAGTGCTTGGCTGGCAGGCGACAACAGCGCACAGGAATGCGATGACCATGCAAGCAGTTGTTGCAGCACGGCGTTGCCATTTAGTGTGCAGCATGCCGCAATCTGGCATTACCAAGTAATGAACAGCTGCCGGCAATTGATGATGTCGCCAGCCACATGTGCCACCGTCATGAATTTATTGGGCTCTTGGGCACCCGAAGGGCAGAAGTAGCCATTGTTATTGGTTTGTGTGTCTCCTATGATGTTTATTTAACGGTAATAAATGCATTAACAATATTTGAACTAAATTTTTAATGTTTTCGGCAAAGGAAAAAAAAATTTTCTGCTGGGAATTTCGAAATAAATAATTTCTTTCTTTCAAAATATTGTACCTTTAAAATCATGACTCATCATATGTGCGGGGTCATCCTATATGCTGGCAAATACAGTAAATAATACCTATAGTACACAGAACAGAAATGAAACATCATTGTCTTATATTTATTTAGGGGAGTTTCTTTACCTTTTATTTTCGATTTGAACTTTGCAAGTTAATTAAGGATACCATGTTGGTGTTATTTCTTCCCAAGAGCGTAAACGGTTCGTCTGGAACAGTTTGTTCAAGTTTCCTTAATGACATTAATACTACATATGTATGAGAAAAATACTGGAATATCTACAACATAATATTTTGCTGTGTCTTGTAGCACATATGCATAGGATATACATACATACACTATATGAGTATATATATATATATATATATATATATATATATATATATATATATATATTGTCTCTCTGGGTGTTTACCTGCCATTCAAATAAATGTTAACAAAAAATATTTTCCTCTGACATCAGTCCCTGGACACAACAAATCACATGGCCATGAGACAGGAATGTTTAAGAGACAGGAACGTTTAAGATACAGGACGAAAAAATCTGCTGACCAAAGAAAGACTGTATGGTATTTACTATCTTACGCTGACAGAACCTCTGTCAGTAAAGATAACAGAACCTCGAACACCCATCAGATGTTTTGGTTTGCAGCGAGAGCACGTTGATCTAATATATAACACATTTAATGATACAGTAGAACCCTCTTATGGTGTTCCCACTTATAACGTTTTCCTGGTAATTATGCTGCCTGCCCTCACACTGATTTGTAATAGGAAATTACTCTGTTATAATGTTTTCCAATTTATAATGTAAACAATTTTTTGGTCCATTGAGAAACATTATAACAGGGTACTTCTGTATAAAAACGAGAACTGTTAAGTTATTGTAGTGATGTTGCTTTATAAATTAAAATCAGCTCGTTATCAACAACTTTCTCACTTTCATACCCCATCTAACTTCAACAACGAACATTTTTTCACTGACCAACTTTTTAATGTTTCCTTGTGTAATCAAACATACATAAGGTTAGAGAAAAATTTCTACATATTTAACAATGATATTTTTAGCCTTCTAATTTTTTCGTTGGCGTGCGGATATATGAAATTACATTCCAAAAAAACTTGAATAAAATTTTGCTATTAAGTCGTATGTTATGATGTCATATATTTAACAATGCATGAAAACAGTAAAGCACAAACATTTTGTTTTGGAATTGTTGAAACCCATTAGAAAGGTACAAAACATCATCTGATGCATGTTTCGATGCTGTAGATTATGCAAAAATTTTAAGATCAAAGTTAAAACAGGAAATTTGTGTATGTTTGGCAACAGCGCACGCCGAAACAAGGACAATGCTTATGACAGTTACAGTGTGTTGAACAGAAACTGTGAATGCCCGTACAACTCTGTACTGCCATCTAAGCATGAGTATGACTCACTGTGTCAAGTGGGGCGGTTAATTATCTGTGTAAATAACAAAACTGAGCAACCAATAAAAAGAAAGAAAGTAACAAAATTTAGCGTGGGAATAGTTCGAAATCAAAGAAAGCAAAATTCAAATAATTTAAAAATAATAATCTATAACCATTACATTTGTCATTAATTTTTAAGTAACATTACATAACATATTGTCAACTAAAACCATGATGATGTATGGTATACGGCCCTGTATGCGAGAATCCGGGAGTCAACCCTGCTGGGAATCAAGCCCAAATTGTCTTAGTTGGAGGCGAATGGTCTTACCATTCTGCCGCGAACCTCTATTTAACTAAGTACTTTATTGCGCAGTTACAGATAACAATGGAAGTGGTGCATGTAGTATTGAAATACTTGGCAGATAAAGACAACATTCAAAACTTCAGGTTTCAGTTTTCTCATGTTTGGCGTCAATCTGTTTAACCTGATGCCTTTCAAAAATTGCGTTAAGTGATAAACATGCAGCAAAAAATTCAAATCAAATCGTTTGAAATCTATCCTGGAATAGATTATTCAACTATTTGTGAAACTAATGACTTCGTTCGAGTATGAATGAGATTTCAAAGTCTTTATTCTGCAATAATAAACTCGCAAATATTTCCTGTCTTATATGGTAACTTTTCTTGGCTTAGAAAAACTAACAACATTCAATGAAGGGGGGGGGGGAAACTCTCACATTTACGTTTATTGATACAATTTTATGCCATCTGTGCCATCACTGCATTGCAAATGTTTTGCAGAATGTGTATATTCATCGTCTGGAATACATTAAGTGGGGTGTTACGCAATGCGTTAAAATTGGAACACTTGCTTGCTTGTCTTTAGAAATGTGATTCTGAAATTAGAGTGTGTATCAAAACCTACAAGTTTGGTACTACGTATCAATATTTATTAAAAAGATTTAACAAAACTATGCCAAATTAATTGCCCATATTAGGTTAATTATAGATTTCATTAATTTAAATAAGTTAGGATGTTGATAAATATAACAGAAAAATCTATACAGAAAAATATAAAAGTTAATGAAAAACACAAATAAAAAATTTGATATCGGCATATTGGCGTAGAGAAAAGTTACAGTGTTATCAATATTCCGAAAAGTTACGATATTATAGAAATCACTGATATACGGTACCGAAAATCGACGATGTTATAGATACACTGATATATCCAAATTGACTATGTTATTGATGTACCGAAAATACCTAGTATGCAGTTGAATTTAATATTGATATCACAATTTCTGATATCTAACAGCCTTAGTCACCACAACACTGCCAGTGATTTTTCATGGAAATATTTACCAAGTAATTTCCTTACTGTACTGTGAAGTTTAGCAACCTTAACTTAATGGCAGGATACTAGGGTTGACAAAAATGTGTTACAATTGGCCTTCTTTATATTTGAATAATAGCTTCAAGAAACTTGTGATTTTAGATTAATGCACTGATATCATGGCTTTTTAACATGGAGATGTAGAAAACATCCTACACCATATATTTGACAAACTTAACTGTGTAACTTATTATTATAGTTTTATTGCAAGGAACATACAAACAAAATGTGTTTATCATAAGGTCCTATCTCACTGTTCACAATTGATCTAACCTTACAATATCACCTACATGTGGGAGGTGGAGCGATGGTTAAACACTCGTATGTGTAGGATCCTGATTATGGTTTTCCAGGAGTTTCGTAATTCACTCCAGATGAATGCTAGGATGGTTGATCTCGTTGATCCCCTTTCCCCAGCGTACTTGCCAAGGCCGTGGGTTGCAGTAAAACCTGCAATAACAAAATAAATAAAAATTTGGGTGACATTCAAACAGTAAAATATCAGTATAACTCAATTTAGAAACGAAACTCACACACAGGTACCATTTTATATTATTGTAAAATGTTGCACACAAAACAATTTGACACATTTTAATGGAAAAAATTTAGTCATCGCAGTGACACCCTAGGACTGCAATTATATAGGTAATACATTTCAATCAGTTTTGTATGAATGCAGGCACTCAGTATGCATAGGTACAAGTCAGGGTTTCAAGTAATTAAGTGTTACTGCAAACTATTAACAAAATATTATAATTCTATAACTTGCCATGCTAATAACTTGATTAAATGTTGAATGTGCACTAGCCATGAGATCTTCATATTGAATGACACATTGGTAACATCCTGATAATGTCAAAAAATTTCTATGCTGCAGAAAAGAGCAATAACAATAGTAAAGTATATGTCATAATTTTGAGAAATATTTTACCTTCTTAACACACTCATTCATATACGTATTTTTATAATATCCTCGCTTCTGTAACAAAAATAACAAACTGTTCGAACAAAAAAGTTTAATGTAAAACCATGATGTTTTTTTCTCTCATATATTTATTATGTGACAAGAGTGAAGTACCACAGTGGTAAAATAATGAATTGACACCCTGGACAATTAGTTGTGTGATTCCGAGTACAATTGTCCACATTTAGATTTTTACATAGTTTTCCTAGATGACTATGTGCATCTGCTGGGATAGAATCAAACTATACAGCACAGCAGATTCCTTCCTCGTTTCCTTAGCTACTGGTTCAATCTTCTATGACCACGCTGTCGACTATATGTCAAACTTTAGCTACACATTTTCATTATGTTCTTGACAAGATCTGTATTTCCACTGTCCTTTCATATGCTTGTGGTAATTTACAGAGTTAAAATAAAAATAAATATTTATTCTATAGACAAATATTTACAGTATAGTATACAGTGTGCTTGTCCTAATAGTCACACGAATGAACTGTGACAATTGAGGCAATACATCACACATGTAGTAAAATTTAAATGAGAGCATGTATTTATATAAATATAAGGACAGTCTAAATGGGCGTTGAACTTTGTTGCAGCGGGTTAAAAAGTACTATGACTGTACATGTGCTCTCAGCCTACTGTTAGAATAAATACAAATATCAGAGGAAGGTTGTTGTTGAGTACTTTTAATATGTTACGCACATTAAGAACACTATTAATGAGCTCTCCAATACAGAACAACACATGGCTTTTCGCAGAGATAATATCTCACTATCAAAGTAACGAAATAAATACAACTTTATCCAAAGATCCTACAGTAAATTTTGCTTCGGATATTCCGAATATGACAGAGTCATCACTTCAAGTCCTAAACTTCTAATAACATGACAGAAATATTGTACGCCAGTTCAGTAGCTTGTGTAAGAGCTGTAGAGCACCAAGTATGTGCATCAGTGGCCCCTTATCACTCCTTTACTTCCAAGCCACCAATGTATAAGACAAAGCTCTCGGTAGGTGTTGCTCATCAGATCATAATACATCTCACAAATTTGTAAATAGATTAAATATATTACGAGTACACCATTAGATCTAACCATATGAACTCTGAAACTGCGACATAGTTTATTTACAAATTTATTTTTCCAGCAAAATAACTATTAAAAGGAGTATACTGAATAAATATTTACTAATACAAAAAAGCATGTTAAGGGAGAACACCTGGGATTTTGTACCTCAAATTTAAAAATGGTGGAAAAAATAACCCTTGGATATACCAATTGTTTCTCTAGTGAATAATTATGTATGGACTCTGTGCTCTTGTATGCAGAATGTGCGGCTCTGATATTGTACTTTTTATAAAGGAAACTAATTTTTTTTTCATTTCCAGTGCTATTTCTAAGAACTGCCATTTATCGTACGAGTGAAGCAAGAAAATGAAATTAGCGTTTGTAAAATGTGTATTAAATATATTATGATCCTAAACATAGGTACATTTTGCATAAAAATAATTACATCAATATTTTTGTTCATTCAAAGGAATTAAAATTTAAGTTTTAGGTACGGTTTCTTACACAAAGTGCTATTTTTATGTGTCGGGTTCAAAATAACAAAAACCTTAACGAAAGTTCTCCGACAGTTATATTATGCATTACAAATATTCTTGGAATTGTCACTAAGAATTTTGCAAACTTTACGTACACTATAAAATCGGGGAGTAACGACTATTAAATAGAAGAATTTTGGGTTATCGCCCATCAGATCACTGGTTATTTACACTGCCAAATTTCAAATTAACATTTAAAAAAACACTTACTTATGTGATTCCATTTACACTAATTTATAGACTACAAGGAAGGTTAGGAAATTTGTCCAGTATATTGGTATACGGTATTAACACTTATTCTGCTTTTCAAATATTTTCTTAACAAGAAATTTCCTTCGCATATTTGATATTGGGTTACTCCCTTGTATGTTTAAAGAGTAAAGTAAAAAAAGTGGGGGAAAAGAGCAGAGTGTAAATGATCACACTTCAATTTATTTTTTACCCTGCAACTGGAGATATGAAACCAAATAGTACAATCATGATTGTTCATGTCAGTTGTAAATAGTCTAGTTAATTTTTATGTTGAAAATGGTATTGTCAATGTTCAATGATAAAATATGAATGCTACACACAAACTGGTGATAGAGTATGTACAATTTTTGCACCAGAATACTCATTACATTTACATTAAATGAAAACATGCAAGAGGAACCTGTATTATATAGTCAACATTCACTCAGTTTGCATTGGAACTTAAAGTCCATCCCATATAAGAATTCCGTATCTTGACAGCCGATGCTATCAATATTTATAACACGACCTGTCATGGTTTTTTTTTTCAGGGTGCCGAATTGGAAAATTCTATTTTTAATGTTTTTTAGCAAGTACGTAAGTGGTACTATTTAATATCAATTCCAGGTGAGATTTTGTGCCTGTCAGCTGCAAAATTTAGGCCTACATATGTATTATCAAAAGGAAACGCCAGATGACCTAAGCTTATGTATTTCCCAGTCATTAAAGTGTACTTGTTTAATCATATTATAGCATTTGGCTATAGAAAAGAATATTTGAAATTTAATGTTATTCTTTTTATTGTATGTAATCAGTAATTTTTGTTCACTTCTTAGTTATGCTAACCTGATGTATGTACTTAATTTTGTTTTAATTTTCTTTTATTACCTATGTATAATCTATTTCTCTTTGAATTACTAAGGTTAGTTAATGAACGCTCCTACCTGGTTAGTTAGTTTGCTAGTTGAAAATTATTTATTATTTTTTTTTTTATTTTTGTTAGAACTCACATCCAAAACAATAATTTTATTTTAAATTCTTTTGTTTATTTTTTTCCCTTTTTATCTCAGTTTAAGACTATCTCCAACTTTAAATACACTATGGTAAACCATCGCGAAGGCTAGAGAACAGCCGCGAGTGAGGGGGGTTAACGAGAGATGGAAGAGTCTTGGTCCGACATCGAAGCCGATATGGCTTAAATTTTTTATGTTTGCTATCACAACAAATTTTGGAGTTTATTGCAATCATATACCTTAACTGTTGGCATGTTTTGACTGTCACCTGGAAAGCACATGGTGGTGGAAGGATACATAATATCTTCGTTTACATAGTCTTATTTTTTACGGTCTGTCAAACACTGGGATTATTATATGGTATGAACTGTAATACATTCTCTATTCTTACAACACATGCTTTTATCATCATCATTGTAAAATTCAAAATATTTGTGGTGACAAACACGCATACATTGGTGAAGGTACAGTTATTAAAATTATGAGGACAATGAACACATACTATACAATGATGACAATCTACCTGACACTCACAATTGGTCTGCCACATGGTGGTGTGTTCTCTTCAAATTGAAAGCCATCCTGAACAATCCAATCTCCCTTCACAGTCACCACCTCCTCCTGCAATACATTACATTCTCTTAGAGTCATAACAAGCATAGACTATCTATACTGAAAGATTGACTTAATAGTAAATATGAGTTATTGAAGTTTCTAATCTTAAACTGAGGTTCAATTTAATGTGATTAGGTTTGCAGTATATTTGAATTTATGTTATACTCCAAGCAATGGTTTTGTACGATTAATAACAAAATTCTGTTGTTTTCCCCTTAAAGTATCCAGTTACATTTAAACTACGTGAGTAACTCGACCTTCGCAAGTTTATTATGATGTTGCTGTCTCATAAATAATGACCTTATTGGAATGTGGCTTAGGTACATGTTTCTACTTTTAATTATAACAAACACAACCCTCGAAAATATACACAAACTGTAAGTGGAAGCATAAAATATGAAAATAATATAATCATTGATTGGAAATTAAATCAGCATATCCAAAGAACAGTTGAAAAATTAATGACATTCATGTATGCATAACAGAATTCCCTTACAAATATACACACACAAGATGGATTTTCAGCAAGTTGTAGATATTATAAATTTTGTATAAACAGTGTTTTCGTAAATAAAATTTTAAGTCACGGAAACAAGAACATATAAAAATTATTAAGTAAATAGCAAGGTCATACTTTGATGAAGATTGTACTTACAATATAATTTCAAGCAATACAATGCAAACATGTATTTCTGCCAAACAATTTGCAATTCCAACAGTAAAATAGTAATTATAATCCACAGTTTGAAGTGTATATTTATTAAGTTATTACGATTCCAGGTAAATATCAAGAGTAACTACTCATGCGAAAATTAACAAAAAAACTGCGGAAATGTACTAATTACGATATATTACGTTGAATAATAACAGTAATTAGTAGTCGCGATTAATAATTATGCTTACTTTCTAACCAATTCGATAGTGGGGAGGGCTATGAAGATCAGGGAAATTGTGGGGTAAAATACGTAAAAAGCATT
>PNEQ01056590.1:0-10754 GCA_003012365.1 Medauroidea extradentata
AGAAAAAAATGTTAAAAAAAAAAAAGTTGATTTTGACGCCGGCCAAGGATCAGCAGGGGCAGTAAGCCCATAATGTTGCCGTAAATCCATAAAAATAAGCATGTGCATGACCACAAACTCATGAACTATTTTATTATTTTAGTGTTCTAGTGTTTTGCATGTATTTCCTCCACAGGGTCATTGATTGTGTATGTCTAGTGTTTTTTATCAAAGTACAAAGTAGTCACGGCGGACATTCAAACTGCCCCCCCCCCCCCCGAAATGTTCCAAGGTTTGGCCAACTCAATTTGAACATTTAAAACCATAATTAACGTAGCCTGCAAAGTATTTATCCACTGTGATTTTTTTGAGTTTGGTATATCAGTTGGTTTTAGTGTAGTCGTTAAAACGGAAACATGCAAAATATGACTTTAACAAGCCATTACGCGAAAACTATGAGAGATAAAAAAATTTCATAGGAGCCAAATTTAGTCATATTTTGTGTCTAAAATAAGAAAAAAATATCTGGCACAAATAAAAAACTAAATAACGATGATGAAAATTGCGGTAGACCACGCCCTTAACTTAAAACAGTGTGTGTGCTTTGTCCATGCCATGTGGCTAGGAACTTTGTAATCGGCAGTGATCCGCACGTTGATGAAGACTATTCAGAGTTTTTAACTGTCAATCATGTCAGGGCATGTTTGTATTATTCAGCAATGTAATTATATACCATTTTCATGTGTCAGTTAATATTCTACGATCAGCTTCGTGAAGCCACGTGCTCATCACCGACGACGCCATTACCATCGTTGTAGAGTGAACAAAGGGACCTTGTGCATTCATTCAAACATCTACACCAGTTTGCATTCGGTTCATGTAAGTTGCATCTCATTTATTGCGTGTAGCCACATTCATCAGCGAGTACCACTAACGTCGTCATTGTGCCAACCATCACCATACCATTGCACACCTTGGGGATAGGTTCAACCATATGATTGCATAGTTGGGAACCGCAGCCTACATCCATCATCCACGCCCGCTTCCCGAATAAAATCGTGGTCCATCACAGTGGCGGTCGGTTCTCTGCTCTATAGGGAGATGCATTTTCAAATGCCATGGGAGCATCCTGCACCACCCCGCATTCAACTCGTACAGCATATGTAGACGTGAGCACAGTTTCCTCCCACTGCCACACATTGGACTGACGTATCATAAAATTCATTCAGGCACGCTGTATTCAGTACGTAATAAATCATTGTGCAAAGGGATAGTATTGTTTTCGTGCTATTAGCCCCTTCATATAACTGTCTTCATGTCAGATAAGTAAAACAAAACCATCACCACACCTGGAACGAGAAAATCACTAGGCACGCAACCAGAACACCCATCCCATGGGATAATAGAGTCTCGAAGTGTGATACAAGGGAGTGTCGCTGGCGCTCACCTTCATAGCCATCAATTCAGTCTATAAATCAGTCATGTCTCGTACCAATGGTGTCAAGGTGTAGGGAAGAGGTAGATAGAACATGGTACCCAAAAAATTTTGTGGGAAAAAGAAAATTTTGTTAAGTCGTGATGTGTGAGAGCTTGCAAAGGTTTCAGTAAAAAAAAATTGGGGGTAGGGGAAAAACAGGGTAGATGGTCGGAATGGGGTACACAAAAATTTTAAGGGGGAGGGGAATTGTGTGTTGTGCATGTATCTGCAAAGGTAACTGCCAAAAACAATTTACACTTTGGATGGTAAGGGGAGTAAGGGGCCAAAACTGAGTACAAGGGTTAAACGAGGCACCCAAAAACATTTGTAAAAAAGTATAAAAGAGCAATGCATGCCAGAAGCAGCAAATAAATATACATAAACACAAAACAATTCATTTTTTATTTATGTAATGGTTTTTACCATACAATTAAAAATATATCACTATAATTTCACAATTACTTATTTTATCTAACAACATATTTACAAGTCGTGAAGATCTACAATCTTATAATATATTTTTATGGATGAATTGCTAAACCATTCATCCCAGCTCAAAATAAGTTTTGTAATTTACGGAAATGGAGATAGATACAAAGAGTATTTAACATGGTAAAAAAAAAGTTACATTTTGCAGCAAAAATGAAAGAAACACTGCTGATGTTTTAGGGCCGATATTATAAACCTCTTTCGAATGATAACCAACGGCTATCCCCATAGAGAAAGCATTGGAGAGCTGTTGGTTGTCATTCAAAAGAGGTATATAGATATGGTCGTTAAGAGTTAATTTTCTGTAACGCATTCTTATTGTTGCATCGTCATAATATGTGACACGGAGGTACTTGCATAATCTTGCAAGTAAGTCCGCGTCTTTCTCTGTGTATGTCAATCTGTGTATGTGTGTGTGTGTGTGTGAGTGCGTATGTTTTTATGTATATATGTATGTAAGGAAAATAAAAAGCCCAAACTCCGGGAGGTGATTCCTCATTGAAAATGATATAGATATTACATAGGACACTTTCAAGAAAAGTGAATATTAAGGGCAAAATAAGCCATTGAAAATTGAGTTTGAAAATTGCATTTTGTCAAAATATCAAAAATGGTTAGGAGTTAAATTATGATTCTTTGGGTGGTGTTAATTATTATTGAAATCTTTAACATTTAATATTTTCAGCCTTCTAACTTTCCCTTTTATGAAAATAATAGGGGTTGCCTCCCTTATACGCATAAAATTACGTTGGCATTACGTTTTGTGCAAATTACATGTTGTCTATTCGGGCAGTACCCCTTACGGAACAAAAAAGGTGCTCTTGTCGCAAATGCCTAGAATACACAGTTTACCAGAAAAATGGGCACAAATGTGTTTTGTACCTGGTATTTACGCAAAAAGTGCTACATTCGCTAAGCAATGGATTTGAACCTTCCTCTCAGGAAAATGCAACCCATGATGCAGTTGTTCAAGCATGTTGCAAAATGCAGTTACATAAACTTAATCACAAAAACATGCCTATGCGCAACTCAGTTAGTTTGGCAATAAATTAGTTTTGCAAAATTTACAAAATGTTATTATTTTGACGACATAAATTCATACACTTCATAAACAACAAAACATCTTATAGTACATTCTGAAAGAATATCAGCATGTCATATACACGTTTCACTAATAAATAAATAAATTAATTAATTAATAAATACACATATATATCGTACTGAGGATGCACTCTAGGACGGGGATAATTCCAAACTGGTTGATGGCATTTTGATTTTGGGCCTGTAGGCTGCCATCATCTCTGCATTATGACAATGGAAGGAGACCCAACGAGGGAGCGTTGCCGAATAAAAGGGCAGGGGAAGCGAGAGTTATCTGAGACATCCTGCTGACAAGCGACATCGTACGACACGATTCTCACTTGCGAAAAACAGGGGCTGTAACCCACCAGGGATCAAACCCAGCAGAAATCCAACCCAGATCCCTTGATGGGAAGTTATGGTCCTGACCACTAGACCATGAGGCCCCAGAATGACAGCAACAAAATGCTGTGAAATGACAACTGTGCTACCATTGTGTATCGTGTTTTGGATCTGTTATTTGATGACAGATATTCAGAAATAATTTCCATACCATACAAATGTTCTGTGCCAAAGATGACTTTGTAGTCTCGTATACATGGGAAACAACGATAAGCGATTATGCACATACGTAGGACAAGTTGCATTCACTAGGAACTTATCCTGTATGTGTAAGAATGGGACAAATGTAGTTTGTTACAATTGCAATAGACGTCACTATTGTTGTGAACGTGCCAAAAAGCAGCAGTGGATGTGTGTCGAGAGTAGTTACTCTAAGTAGCCTACCGGTGCATTAGATGGAATGTTACACGTGGGCCAAAAAGGCCGACCTGTATCTTGTGTACGTCAGAGGGAATGGATGTGGTAGACACGTGCAGCGTCTTTACAAAGAACAGTTACCAGATTTAAGCCTACACAAATAAATTGTCAGCTGAGGGAAACAGGTGGATTCAAGGTGAGTTTTAACTAAACAAGCTGAGAGCTACATTCATTTTTGCACAGTCCTAAGTGCAAAAGTCATGTACATCCTATTTTGTAGAGAAACATGTGGAATGCTGGCTGTCCCAGGTATGTGCGTACTGTTGGCTTTGAGGAAGCAGTACTGCAGTACGTCGACGACATGCCCTCCACTAGTACATGCTCCATAGTGCACCGAATGGACATGTCCCATTCGACAGTGTGGGAGGTACTATGAAAAAATACTCACCATTCTTACCGCTGGCAGTAAGTACATGCGTTGCAGCCAGCTGATTACCTGGCTCGACTGGCCTTTACACAGAGGTTTGTGCAGTGCAGAGAAAAGGTACCGCAGTTACCATCATTTGTGTTGTTTACGGATGAAGAAATGTTTAAATGTGAAGGATATTACAACTCGCGGATCAGCCACACATGGTCATACGAGAATCCAAAAACTCGTGTTCAAAGCAGATTCCAACAGAACTTTTCAGTGAATGTGTTGGTGAGTATGGTGGCAAATGAATTAACTGGACCTTACATCCTCCCACCTTGCCTTAAAGGTGTCATGTACAGGATATTTCTCGAGAATATGTTACCTGAACTGCTAGACTATGTACCACTGGTAATCCGACAGAACCTGTGGTTGCAGTTAAATGGTGTGCCGCCTCACTTCTCTCATATTACACAAGGCTACTTATGTACAACATTTCAGGACAGATGGATTGGCTGAGGTGGACCTGTTGCATGTCCAGCCCGATCCCCTGATCTAAATCCTCTAGACTTCTTTTTGTGAGGGTACATAAAAAGTGCTGTGTATCAGACTCCAATTGTGGATGGGGAGGATTTGGTAGCAGGACTAACTATTGTAGCTGGCAATGTGAGAGATATCCCAGATATCTTTGAACGTGTGCATGGGTCGCTACTGCATAGGTTGAGACTGTGCTGTGTATGTGGAGGAGGTCATATCGAACACCACCGGTAATGTAGACAATCGCAAATCAGTTATGGACTTTCTGATGGAATGTATTGCATTTGGTGTATCGCTCCTACTGTGAACTCAACTTCGCACAGTCTTGATTTCCAGGTTTTCTGCACCAATATTTAAACATATCCGAGTATTGCAATCTTTGAGACACACAAATTTGTAGGTCTTTCACAAGAGACCTGTGCGTAAGCCAGTTACTACAAGCACACATAGTACTTTTGTTCATTAGGTCATACCATAGAATGCCATATACTATCCGAAACATTGTCACCAATTGTTAGGTTTAAAATTGAAGTATTTAAGTGCAAAGTCTACCAACTACTAATTTATTGAGTATGAGACTAGGAGGTGGCACAAGGTAGGCAGTGGAGCCAGCGAACTCTCCTCTACACGATGAGTGACTGTCGATCTTGGCTGGGTATGATTGCTGGGGTTCTCGAGGGACAGATAATTTTACAAGTAAGTCTATAGGCAAATGATCACTCACCTAGAACAGGGTCTCTAGTAGGCGTCGTTTCCTTGCTGATACTTTGGCGGAAGGATGCCACTCGTTCGACAGTTTTTTAACCGGACCGGCCTTAGGGCACGGCTCGGTTTTGATTGGGCCGAGTAGGGGTGGTACGATCCTTCACATTCCCCGCAGGATATTCCTTAGATCAGACTTTGTAGGTGAAATCTGAGGCGCTGAATATTGCAAACAAAATTCAGGTAGAGTAGGGTCTCGCCCTGAATAGGAATGGCAGGAAGAATAATCCCACTGAGATCTTCTGGCCGTGGATGACACTAGTTGTGCCTTAGTAAAGCTGCCTGCCTTTTTACCTCTTCACGAATATTCACACTTTGACTCTCAGGTTGAGACATTAAATAAAAAATGAGAACATGTTCACTTACCATATTACAGCCAAATAATATACACAGGTCACAAATCGTACACGAGTTCATAGTCACTGAAATAACAAGTATTTACTGTACATGAGTTCACTGGTTTGAATTATTTACACTGCTCGCTTTACACAATCTTAAAAGAATCCTTGAATTTAACTAATTCCACAACTCGGCAATGGTTGACTTGAAAGTATTACTGATCTCACTGGCAATCTGTAACTGGGCTTAAGTCTCACGTGGTCGTGTGGAACTATCCATGGATAATAACACTTCCGGAATACATGGGCGCTGAACTGAGCTAAGTTCGTTGGAATGAATATGGGTCACGGAGTCCAGGCTCGCCGCATCGCCACCGAGCACTACTTGACACTCGAGGTAGGAAAAGTGCAAGAGTTTTGGGAGGGGTAAATGAATCCGCCAACAGGTGGATTATAGGATAGGTATCACAGAGGGCACCTCACGGACATCAACCCCAGCGTGTAGGGTAGGAAAGTAGGTTCAGGTAAGGGTAATCAGTTGGCACCTCACGGACATCAACCAACAGATCGGTAGGGAGTGAGCGGCACCTCACAGATAACCGCTCAGGAAGGCGAGTGCCAAGGAGACTCGGTGGTTAGGCCGATCCCCTGACAAATGACTAGGCAGGGCTGAGGCTCCCCTGTTATACCCGAATCCTTAGGGGGTCGAGCAAAGTGGGTGGCCTCCCGAGGCGGTGGTGATAACGGGACTTGAGGAGTGAGGCAGGCCCTAGGCAGGGAGGCCAACTATGCTGTGTGAAATGTCGCTGCGTGGGCATGCGAGAAAAAATACAAAACCTCAAAATAATTCCCCGTGATGCCGTAAAAGGTTACATACTAAATAATTTATATCAAAATAAATTATTAGAATCCATAAAAAGGTTTACTAAATACAAATACGTTTAACAATAAATATAAATAGTAGTAAGTTACAAAAAATTGGTAGCAGCAGCGCGTGGCCATGGTTAGTTTACAGAATAAGTTAATATAACATCAACATGTGGCAAAAATATAGTGGAGGTTATAAATGCAAACAAGGTTCAGCATCAAGCGGTTGACGGTAAGTAAAAATTTCTAACTGTACTTTTAATGAAGGGAAAAGTAAATCTGCGGCTGAACATAAATAAAAAAATACCAAAGGCACGAATTAAATGCATCAACATCTGTGTGAATATTTAAAGCAAACCCTGTCATTTTGAAACTGTACAGCGGACAAAACGTTCTGGTCGCATAAATACAGTCACAAAACTCCCCTCATGGCGCTTAGGCACCACTTGTACCAAAAGGGTCCCACTTCCCCTCCCCTCCTGGACAGGGCTTAAACACTCAGCCAATTACAGCCCTCACGGCACTTAGTGGCAATTCATACCAAAAGACCCCAACAACCGATCCCAACATAGGACACACCTATAATGACCTTCTCGGCCAATCAGCACCACACTGGGGGAGGGGGGACAAGGTAATCAAATGCATGTTGTCCCGGTTTTGCCCCAGTTGCACTAGAACCCACATGCGGCCCCTACTGAGGTCCCTTGTACCTTACATCTCCAGACAAGTTCTTATTGTGACACTGATCTCCCCTACTAGAATTACAGTTCACAAACTTGTGGCCTGAACTAGGATGTGACCCCAAGCTATTGCCATAGCTGTACATAGCTGCACTCTTATGTTCTTGTTCTGTTCTCATGACCGTAACATCTTGGAGAAGGTTTGTCTTGATTGAATAAGTGGTAATCTTAATCCCTGAACTTTCACTCCCCATAATCCTACGCTGGTACTTGTCTGGGAGTCCTGCTAACAAAATGGCCCCTACCCACCCATCACTAACAGGCAGTCCAATGTTGCTGAGTTTGAAGGCAGTGTTTATTTCTTTATTTACAAATTCTTCAACAGATTGACAATTGTCAAGACAAGTTGTAATAAGAATTAGTAACAAACGTACACATCTAGTTAGTTCAGTATCGTTGAAATTGGATGCTAAGTTATCCCAAGCAACTTTAGCTGTTTGAGCAGGTTGCACATGAACATAAATCACTGGTACAAACAACAAATTATCTTCAATTGTGCTTTTGTGTCATTTTTTATCCGTAGATTCACCTGTAACACAATCCCAGAACTCAACAGCCTCGAGATATACTGTACGGCAAACCTCCAAACATCATAATTATCCCGCCCACTTAACTTGTCAATGGGCAGCATTGATAGACTTTTTTTACGGCGGCTTTGATTCTTTCTTTGTGTCACTAAATAGTACACCACCGTGAATAACTTACGTGTTCTGTGCCCAAAACCTAATATTCAATATGTTATTTGGAAACCACACAATCATAATAATAATACTACATCCAAACCGCCAACTGGGAAAAGATACGTTAATATAAACATTTTGACAACTAGTCTTCCACGTCACAATAACATACACACTAAAGTTATTAATTACATCATGTGATGCTACCAACGTTAAAACTCCAAATTACTTTACAACAAGAACATTGTATTATAATTTTTTTATTTCATATACAAACACACACATGCACAATAACGCATGCTCCAACACACACCTATATATACAAAATTTAAATTAGGGGATTATAAACATAATTATAGCCACAAGGCTAAGGGTGATGATACCATAGCTTTGTTGGAACAAGAGTGGTAGAGGTGTCAAACTCTTTTGCATAGTTTTTGTTTGTCCTCTGCAGTATTAAGTGTTCTGAAGCCTGGAAAACCATTGGCTGACACTGGCATTGTGTGTTAGTGTTGGTGAATGGTGGAGGTCTGTAAGACAGACTTGTATACCTTATTAGGCAACAAGCGAGGGCCAAACCTGAGGCAACAAGCAATAGTCAAGCCTGTAATTGGCTAGCTGAGTAATGTGCAGTAATGATCACAGAGTCAGGCGAACAAACTATCGCCAAGCAAGAGAAAACATCCCATGGTTGCCAGGAGTGGTAGTTCCGAGTCGGCTGCGGCCCGAAGATCATGTATGATTGAATAGGAAGTGACATATTTACTGCATGTGGGTAGCACTATGGCTTCAACCATCTTTATTATTTTATAAACGTTTAATTTTATGAAGCTTTCTGTCTTAATCTTAGTACTACAAAATTTTTTTTCGTCTGTGAGCATAGACCATTGGGTGTGAAATGACTAATCATTTTCCTTTGTAAGTACAGGCTGAAGAATAATCTACAGGCTGAAGAATAATCTACAGCTTGAAGAATAATCTACATGCCGAAATTTGGTTATTTTTCTTCCAGAACTAATTGGTATGTTGTTGTTTTGCCATGAGCCTTTTCCTCACCAATACTCAAGTAATTGGAGGAATAATTAAATTTTTATGAATGATGGTGAAATATCTGGAATAAAAACACTGAAACAGAGAGAATCTTTTTCATTTCAATAAGTAATAGTTCCATGTCCACTAAACAGTATTAAATACCAACAGAGTTATCCGTAGCAAATAGAATAATTCAACGAGTTAGCTGACTTCTAACAAAATTGCTGTTCAGTCATCATTAACAGATCTGGCTCGCAAGGGAATGGCTGGATGGTCTGTTATGTACATGGTTTCAGTAGTGGAACCCAAGTTATTTTAAGGGAGATAAGAACACCAGCATGGCAATTTAATCTCTCTCCATCTCTCTCTATCTATAGCTATTTATCTCTATTTATCTCTGCCTACACTTCCTAGATCTACATCTTAAAATTTCTCTCTAGCCATCTCTCTACCTACCTCTAGCTGTCTGTCTCTCTCCTCTTAGTTTTATGAGCAATCATAACTAACTTGCAGCATCACTTGCAGTTTTCTGTTAAGATCAAAAGATCATATGCATTCAGAAATTTAGGGAGACCGGGGGTGCCAATTGCCTTTATGCCCCGGCACCATTGTTTAACAAGCATGGATGTACAGAATTTGTATCAGCATGTTTACGTTCATGTACAGTGAAACTGGAGTTCTTTAACAACCCAGCGTATGTTAACAGATGGGATATAAAAAAAAAAACTATGAAACTAATTAAAATATTTAAATTTGCAAGGAACTGTAGATAAAGATAGTCATTCACTCAAATAACCAACTCAAATACAAAAATTACTTTTCTTTACTACCGTAACTGATTGCAAATAAATAAATACAAATATGGTCAACAGTCGCAGTAGAATTTAATTTCTTTCATGTGCACTGTAGTGTAGTATATAAGTTCCTTAACTCTTTCGGTGCGGCATTGTCATATAAGGAATTTTACCTGAGTGCGTAATTTTTTTTTTTTTTTTTTTTTTCAAAAAATTAAAATTTACAAAAGTGTTAATAATATTTTTTTTACTTCAGTAATACCGATAACTGACTTCAGAAATGTTAATAATATGACCTATATCCCTTTTGTAACATTATAAGTAAAAAAAACAACGAAAACAAAATTAATTTACAGTGAATCAAAGTTGTATAAAATATAGCATTCTTATAACAAATTCCAAAAAATAAAGTATTTTTTAAGAAATATAAAAACTGTGGATTTACTTCTGATTTAAAAACAGCCACTGCAGGTTTTAATTAAAATAAAAAAAATTAATAAAAAATATAAATAAAAATATATTTTAAAAACTAGACATTTTTCTATTCGGATGTGTTGCACAGCACTATTCTTGCATACAAATACCTTGAACAAAAAAGCAACAATTTTAGTTCTTGAAAGGAAATTTGAAGTTAAGAAAATAAAAAAAGCAACAATAATGATTAATGAGATGAGTTAATATCATGACAGAAAGATTATCATTTAGAAAAATGCATAACATTCATCTGCACATTATAACCTAAGGACTTGCAAGATATTTGGTAGTAACACACAATAATGAAACGACAACATGATTGTCACTCAGAAAACAA
>PNEQ01056591.1:0-10755 GCA_003012365.1 Medauroidea extradentata
ACATGTGTTGAGGGTTGCAGACTTACCCGGGCTAACGTTGGGACGCCTAGTACATGTGTTGAGGGTTGCAGACTTACCCGGGCTAACGTTGGGACGCCTAGTACATGTGTTGAGGGTTGCAGACTTACCCGGGCTAACGTTGGGACGCCTAGTACATGTGTTGAGGGTTGCAGACTTACCCGAGCTAACGTTGGGACGCCTAGTACATTTGTTGAGGGTTGCAGACTTACCCGGGCGACGACGTCAAACTTGCGCGCCTCGGCGGGCACCAGGCGGTGGTAGGGCAGGTCCACGAACACAGGACAGTTGTCGTTGATGTCCAGCACATTGACAACAACCGTGGTCACAGCCAGTCGCAGGTCATCTTCAACTGTCACATCTCCGCTCATAGCCTGTAAACACCACGCTGACACTATCACCTAGAGATTGGTCTGCACTACAATACACACTGTTCTGTACAACCAGCAAGCGTTGCGACCAGGCCTGTGCCAACAGGTGGCCACCCACTCCCCTATGTAAACTCCGAGGAGGAGTATTAAGTCTATCACCCTCTCCGTTTCTGTGATTTACATTTAAGGGAAAAAATGAAAACAATCATACTCAAAATGTTAAACAAAATTGTAAGTTATTTTTAAATACCCAAACTTCCAACTCACAGAATAACTGGGACGTCAACGGCAGCAACGGTTCATAGATTTTGCTTGTATTTTACTGACCTAACATAACAAAATATTGTCTTTGATTCAGCGCGCAGCTTATTTCGACTTTTCAAACTAGTCTGAACTCGACCACAAAGGAGGAAGAAAGTGCGTGGAAATCTTGCACACAAGAGTTTGCGTTGTAATACGTGCTGCGGAGATAGTCTTTCTTACGTTGAAAAATATTTAACAATTTCTTAAATGAATTGGCCAATTTTTCCAGTTCTTCATGATAGGTTTAGTGATGGTGTGGCCGAGGATGTGACAGTACAAATGATGGCTTGGTTAGACGTGAGGATGAAGGTGTGGACATAGACATGGTAGTAAACCTAGAGCCGCAAATTTCGTAATTTCAACGACCAGCCGGCTGAACTGCACAGTCTTGTGTACACTCAGATACTTGTACATTGGCTATTGCTCCAGTGAGTGGCCAGTTGTACACGTGACAATGTAGCGCGCCAGTCTGCGAGTGTTCTCACGTACGTCTGTTGTTGTGTTCACTTTCATGAGGAAACAGTAGCCAAATCGCGAAAGTAATTAACATGTAAAGAAGTTTGAAATACAACAATGTCACAAATCAATTCAAAAAAATTTTCAGGACTCTAAAAATGGATGTAGTTTCTCTTAAAATAGGTTTTCACTGGCCAATGTCACTAGAGTTATGGTAAGAGTTTATAATAAAACATAATCTACTTTATTTATATAGCCTGGGTCTTTTGACTGAAGCGACTCATCTGAGAGATTGTTTTCGTCATATGTTCTTCTCTTCAGAATGCAGTAACAATGTTTTCAGGCTTTAAGTCCATGCTTCCTCATTACTATTGTTTTCGTAGTAAGTTTAAGCGAGATGAGATATAACAAAACTGTTACAATGGTTTTAGCAAATTCCATAACTAAACAAAATTTTTGTTGTTTGACTTATTAGCCGCAATCACTTAATTTATTTCCTTGGAAAAATTAACTGTCACGGCTAAAACCAATTAAACAAAATTGTTAAACAAATTTGTGATATCTGCTCTCGTTTAAAATTCAAAAAATTAAAAAAGCAGTAGATGGAGGGGAGAATGGCGTTAAGTCTAATATTATAAATGAAGATAGGTAACAGACTTCTTAATTAAATTCTTAGTTATGGTAAGGTTAATTATACCACAGGTTTGAAAGGAAATGTTCTAAACACAGAGAAAGATTTCACAGCTCGTTGCACTGCAATCACTAACGTACGTAATAAGTAAGAAACCGTAGTAAAATTAATTTTAAATACGCATGGTAAAAAAAGAACAAATAATTTTTTAAATAAAAAGGGAAACAAATTTCGGCTTGCAAATTATCATCATCACATAACTTAAAGTTTAGGAAAGCGCTGTCATTGGTTAGGTTACACATCTTACCGATAACAGCGCTCAAGCGGCAGAAATTGTCCCTGTATCAAACTTTTAACGTTGATGTTGCCAGCCTGTCATAGAACTAACCGTAGTCATTGTGGAGGTGAATGCTACACATTGTTATAATATTGCCTAACAAGACAGACAACGAGAGCTTCAGGCTGCAATTAGGCCAGCTTTGGGAAACCAAGGAAGACAGCAACTCACCTCACCCCCCCCCCCCTTAGTGCTACAATAATGATAACAAGCACACCGCTATAACGTTTTGTTACCCAGTAAACCAGGCCTGAGCTCCGCCAACACTCTTCCTATCAACAGCAGTCCAGCTTTCCTCCTGGGCTCGGGGTTCGAGTCCCGGCTGGGGCGTGCTCGTCCGTCGATGCCGACTACCTCATCAGTCCAGCTTCGGTAAGATCTAGTTAGGTGGCAGTAACCCTCGACTTCATTTCATATATTAATAACCAGTAATATTGCGCTCCCCTCCTAAATTAATGTAACACAGTGTAACCGTTTTTGTATTCAGAGTTAGCGATTTCTAGTAGAATAAATGCTCGTTTAACCATAACTGTCTTAGTTATTTAACCCTAAATAACCAGTGTAGCAACCATCTAAATAACCCCAAAACTTAATAAACTTTGTAACTACACGTAGAGTAAACACAGTGGGTTATGAGATGTAAGAATGTGTGTGGGTGTGTAGAAGACAAGTAGGTAGGAGTGTATGACAGACACCTGCACCAGCAGCTCGTGTCGCTCAGCAAGCTCGCGGTCAAAGGTTCGTCCAGTGGTCCTGAGAGCCCCGGATGTGCCTCCCACCACGAACATGTCTGACGGTGTCAGCAGTGTGAAGCTGACGTGCTGGTTGAGTGCAGGACCCAGTATTGTCAGCACGGCGAGTGTCAGCACTCGTGTAGAGTTCTCCTGCACTGCCGCCTCGTACACCTCCTTCTGGAACCTGCCACAAACACTCTCACTGCAATACTGGCCATTATTAGAAGCACGAGTATTTCAACTATACAGGATCTCCATAAACAATCGCACAATAAACACACCTGGGCTAACTTAGAAACGAAAACGTTTGTAGCAAATTGTTATATGATGATATTTTACGCTCACAGTGTGGCAACACAGTATGGAAAATGTACCGTTTTGCCCGCTCCACCTCCAGGTAATATTTTATGAATGCTACGTGGAGTAAACGTACTATCATATTTGGACTGCTCGGGATTTGAACCTGCGCTCATATTATAATGGCTAGAACAGTAGTAGTAAGATAAGATGTTTGTAGGGCTTAAGAGTGCGTTGTAGAAAATGAACACTGAATACATCAATTGATTTCTACACTTTTTTCGAAGCCGATATGGACAAAATACTCAATGACAATCCAAGATAACGGTATTTGCCAATTTTATGAGTAAATATTTATCCAAAATTACTAATTCGTTGCGCGCGATCTCTTGCGCCGCAGTTAAATGCGCGAGGTTCCGGCGTCAGATATTGTGCCTCAGAAGTTCGTAACACTGGAAACAGTTTTGTCCAAAACTTTGTATAAAACTATTAGGCGTATTTTAGCGGTTGAATTCGTCACAAGCTGTTAGCAAGCGTTTGCCGAATCTGTTTGCATTTACAAGAAATCGCTAAAATGCAATATTCAGTAAACATAAATGGCTACCACCATGGAGTTACGAAACTGTGTACTTGTTATTGTCTTATCAGGAATAGAATTGGACTGTATAAAGGAAAATACTTCTTCACGAATACGTTTATTGGAAAAATAAACTACTTTCATTATTTTTTTACATGTACAACCTAATAAATTGTAGAAATAAATTTAATTGTGCACCAGTATATGATGAAAAATTAATATAACTTAAGTTTCGTCCATATTTCACATAAATGCAGTTTGTTTTGGTTTCAGATTTGTTCGAAACAAAACAGGAAATAAAAGTAAAGGTAAACCTCCTGTGAACAAACCCTGTAACCGTCCTCCTGCCTCGGTTGCCAGAAACGTGCAAACACCCTCAGCCTGGTTGCAGCATGTTTGCAAACACCCTTGTAAATAGGAGCGCTAAAATGCTCTGTTTACAGGTACCGCTACCAATTCAACCGCTAAAATACGCCTATTGTCTAGGATTGCTTTTGTTTACTTTTCTTGGCAAACTGACTTCAAAGAAACCTATAGTTATAAATTATTGCTTTTAGCTGAGTTGCCACACTATACACGTAAAATGTCGTCTTACAATAATTTGCCCTGTACAATTACATCTCCGTCTAAACACAGGATTCTCGTGGTGTGCTTGCTACGGAGTGATTTCAAGACGTCCTGTAAATATGTCAACAACCTAGACTTCTGAGTCCTATAAATGCAATGGCTGAAGTCGAATATACACTGGCTTCTAACCGTGAAAGCTAAAAGCTTATACTATCGCCCCATTTTAATTATTTATTACTAGTTTTGCAGCAATCACAGGTGTGTGAGAACAGCTGCTGGCTAATCCCATAAGTGGAAGTAAAGAATACTCTCCTCATGTCCAACCTAACCTAAAATCAATTCGCGAAATACTCAAAAGACTCTAGCCATTGTTTTGTTTAAGGGAATGGACCAAAGTTTCTCGGATTTCTAGAGGATTATTTATAAACTTAAGCCGCCGATAACGTAAATTTACTCAGCAACGTTGTTGCAAATTCGCTTTAGTATGTAATTTAACTTTTCGTGACAAACGGTATAAATATTTTTAGCCAGTTTATCAGATTAAAAGATAATAAAGGAGTTATGCTGAACAGAACCAATTCCCAAAGTAATTTACTTTTAGATAATCATTTCAAGTAGAAGAATAAGGTAAGAAGTATAGCCTAGTAAAAGAACAAGTATTATATCATAATATTTGAACAAAAAGAAGAGATCAGGAAAAGTGGTTCCTACAAGGTTTATATGGACACAATAGACTTTCACCTTGAATATCTCATCTGCAGTAATTTGTGGATTGGTTCTCTTCTCCATAACTCCATCCAATCTACGAATTAGGTACCAAAACGCTGTATTATGTCTCGACAAAATCAGAGTACTTAAGTAAATGTAAGTTGTAAGAAATTTGCAGAGCGATTTTACAATATCAGCTTCCGATTGTGTTTTAGAAAATGATTATCGTTAAAATGTATAAACTCGGGCCCGAGCTTCGTGTAGGCTATTGGACTATTCAAACCGCATCATCGGAGTTTGCTGTGGTGCGGTATTCGGACAACTCTATCATCATAATGGTGAGGTGTATTCGATTCCAGGGTGGGTTACTTCGAATGTTTATATTCGCAACGAAATGTAAGATACCATTGGACAGCATATTTTTGGCGGAGAGCTTCCGCTTTCCTCGGTATTGCATTCTGATGGATGTCCTACTTATAACGCTTTATTGTGAATGGAGATTTAACAAGATTATTCTAGCAACGAACTCAATACTCAAACTCATTCTACATCGGTGACTATGAGAACATGTCGTTAGGTTGTTTATTGTTACAATTGGTGCATTAAGGGTGTTCAAGTGGGGAATAATCATAATTATTTGATATTTACATAAAATAGTGTTAGTTTTGTAGATGTTACTTTGCGCTACAATTTCCAATTACAAAAAATACATAATTCACAGTGAAAGTAGATGTCACGGGTTAGGGCTTTTTAAGTATATAAAAACCCACTCAAACAACATTTTGTATTTCTTAAAAATTTCTGAAATAGGGTATTTTTGTGCTACTTTTAGGAAATATTTTTGAAATACAAATATATTATGTATTGGAATTTTGTATATTTAATGCCCAAGACCATAAAATGTACTTCCGCTGTGAATTATTTCATTTCATTATGTTGATTGGTTTTTTTGGGGGGTGTATGAACTAAAAACATGCAAATTATGACTTTGAAATGTCATTATGGGAAAGCTGATTGAGGTAAATTTTATTTATAATAGGAAAATGTACTCGCAAGTAACGTGTATAAAACTAACACTGTTGCATTCAGATATAAAATTATGATTGTTTTTCTCACTTGAACGCCTTTAAGGTCTGGAGATCGTAGGTCAGTCCACTAACGTCCTCGATGTAGACCGTGTATCTATGGACTTTGCTATACGTGTGGTTAAACCGTTTTTGGCACAAACAAACACAAAATACCCTTACGTGAACAAAGTTCACTGGTGTCTTAGTATATACGTACAGAAGTCAATACAACATCATATAAAATGACTAGTCTGTTCACTTTAAACTAAGCACTCACCAACACTTTTAATATACAGAAACTGTAATTCATTTGACCGAAATGTGATAAGTTTTGAGATTGAGGGAACGTTTACGCTGGTTTTATGTTTCAAGTAAGTTTTCTAGTAAAACATATTGCAGATGATTGCAAAATGGCTAAAAGAAAAAATTCAGCAGTGCTAACTTTATCGTGAACAGTCTACAGATTTTCTGTATCAAGTTGAGGTTACACTAAATAGTCAACTTTACATACTGCACAGCTCTATAACAAGGTATGTACGAAGTTTGCCCCTGGGGCATCTGCAGTACCGTTACTCACTTCTGCGCGGCGGTGCAGCATAACTGAAGTTAACAGGGCGTTTCCACCAAGGTGGGCCATTACAAGTAATGCTAGGGAATATTGGTTTCTCATTTATTAAGATTGCTGCGGAACATTGTACAAGATGCAATTAAAATGGTACGAAAAATAGACCTTACGTGATAGACGTATGAACTCATAACTTCTGTTTAATTATTATAGAGTCATGACTAAATATTAATTTTTAATCATGAACACTATGTTTCTGAACTACTCGTCACAACAAGTGCTCGATGTAACCGCCACTCATTGCAATGCAGCCCTCCATCCTACGTCGCATGGACTCACACATTCTCTGGAACACTGCTGGTTGTTGCCGGATTGCATCACAGGCAAGGAACTTAGTGTATCTACATTATGTATGGGGACGGCATAACTCGGTAGCTATTACGTTTACGACTTATGGGTACAGGACAGGACCGATATGTTTTCTTTTGATGCATACTACACCCTCTGTAACTACTGTAACTTTTTACAGGGCACTCTATACACGTATGTTTATATATATATATATATATATATATATATATATATACACACAAATACATACATATATACATATATACACACACGCCAGTCTAACTATGAAAGCGTGGTGTGAAATAGAATCATTACTGCACTTCTGACATACTGCTTAAGCTCTTATATCGGGATATACAATAAGATAATACCGATGCGGTGTTCCTGCATAAAACTCAAATATAAAACGATAATGGGTGTTACTGTTGTCTTCCTTTAGTTTCCGTATTTCTTCACCAAATTTTTCTCATGACTCGGCTGAACTCTAGCTGGTAAGTCGGCACGCTTTGACCACTGTAGCAGAAGGACGTACCTGAAGGCAGGGTTGTCAGCTCGCACGCCGACAATGTCGAGCCTGGCAACGCTGGAGAGGCGACCATCAGAGGCTCGCAGGTGTAGTGTGTGTCTAGAGGAGACTGCATCAGGTCTTGCCACAGTCACGAGACCACTGGCTGGGTCCACGGTGAAGGCCCCTGCCCGGTCACCGTCCACCACGTCGTACCTACATAGGCGAGCACAGGCTGCAGTGGACACCCCTAGTGATGGAGGGAGTGGAGAGATTTGTCCAGCACTTAACATCTAAGTCTTTAGCGCTGGTAAGAGCTGACATGTGCCATAATGAAGGTGACGGGGGAAAAAATCGATCCCCGAGAAAACCCGCCGACTAGCGGCATCGTCCGGCACTATTCTCTCGTGCAAAAACCTGGGAGCCAACTCCATCGAGAATTGAACCCAGAGTGCCTTGGTAGGAGGCGAGTGCTGTAGCCACTTCGACTACCATATGATGGAAGGCGCCTTCCAGTCTTGCTTATTGTATACACCTTATATCTGTGATGCTTCAGTGAACTGAGATAGGTCCACAAATGGTGTTTCAGTAAATAAAAAAATAAATTTTGAAGTATAATTGAGCATAACTAATTAATAGAGACATGCAAAATTCGCGTTATCATTTGGTAGCAGACTAAACTTCACTTTCCTATGCATAACAGAGCATAATCTACGATTCAAATTGGCCACAAACTTTTATGTATTGTATTTACGTGTCTTACGTCTTTACAGAGATTGGCCTCTCTACCGTGTAAGTATTCTCCGCGGCAAGTCACGACAATATCGGCCAACGGGAGACGTCGAACGAGCCTATAGTCACTTGGAGTCTAGGCAGCTGTCAGAAAATATCGCGAATTTTGCATGTCTCTACTAATTAATCAATTTATTTATTTCTGATCTTTTTATGTGCCCTCAAACAGCACAAGGCCTAAGCAGTTGTAAACGGGGGATGGAGTCAGCAAGGAACGGTTTTAAGAACCATACCAGCGTTCACCTGGAGTGATTTCAGAAAACTATGGAAAAAAAATCAGGATGGCCGGAGTTGGGGATCGAACCCGTGTTTATCTGAATTTTAGTGGAGTGTTTTATCACTGCTCCACCTTGCTCAGTGTAATGGTACATACTTGTTTGTTTCCCTTAACAATTGCATTATTCTACGCAGACGTAGAATATAACATGTATATGGTGTTCATAATACTTGACATAATTTTAGACGTTGACCACGTTATACCTCTTTACCAAAACAAAACATATGCCTACCCGTGATACTAAGGTTTCCAATGTCCGTATCATCGAAATCATAAATGTAAAAGTAGATGTAGTAATTATTTATATTATATATCAATATGTATAATTTTGTTTCTGCGAGTTATTTACTTTTTGTTTTTAATTTTGTCTGCACCATTTCGTGACTTTGGTGACTGAGTACGTAAAAGTTATGGGACCTAGTTTTTTTATTTTATTGAAGGAGTTGACATTTTGTATGAATATATCGATGTATTTGGTTTATGGACATAGACCATTGCTAGTTGTTTGTTCATAAAACTGCTAAGACTTTGAATATTAAAGCCACGTAGACAACAAGAAAATATTTTACAGGTTTTATCAACAAATCACAAGCAATGGTGTACGTCCATAAAACAATAAATTAGTATTTTTAACGTTGGACTCGCATTCTGAAGGAACCGGGTTCGATCCCCGCTTCAGGCCATTCTGACTTCGGTATTCCAGCCGTAATCTCTCCAGGCTAATGCCGGGATGGTTCTTTAACATTGGCCATGGCCGACTCCTGTCCTGTCGTTGTACCAAGTTGTGTGTCACCGTATATATTGACGTAGCTGTCGACGAGACGTAAAGACCAATCACCTTACCTCATCAAGTTTAACTACAAGAAACATTCAAAGACCTCGTGTTACGTAGTGTGTCTAGTGTGAAAGTGTTTGGTGCGGATATGATATAATGAATGTTGTCGGGACCAATGTATTGTTACCTGGGTGCAGGTCCAGAGGT
This sequence comes from Medauroidea extradentata, assembly GCA_003012365.1. Classification (NCBI taxonomy): domain Eukaryota; kingdom Metazoa; phylum Arthropoda; class Insecta; order Phasmatodea; family Phasmatidae; genus Medauroidea; species Medauroidea extradentata. The sequence goes on from PNEQ01056591.1 coordinate 9,539, forward strand.
GTCTGCATCTCGGGCCAGCACTCGCACCACGGAGGCCCCTAGTCTAGCTGGCAGTGCGACAACACCGCGGTACCTCTGGCGTGGGAACTGAGGGGCGCAGTCATTGGCGTCCAGCAGTGTGACCCGCACCTCTGCCGCCTCCGCCGCCTCCAGGCGTGGCCGCCCCCGGTCCTCTGCCCTCACGTGGAACACTAGCTCCGCAGCCGCCTCGCGGTCCAGGACCCCCGCCGTGCGCACCGCCCCTGCAGTCAGGCAACACTGCATCACTCTTCTTCACATCGTCAAACATACAGTGGCCTCTGTACCTGAAGTAACTGACAGTGTTTGAGGCGCGAAACTCGCGGGCGATAAGTGCTAGATTACCACGCTCGAGTATCACCGCATTACGCATATGCACAGAGATTATTTGAATTTATACGTTGAATACAGTATACTCAAACATACATTTTCTTTCATGGGAGTTTAGGCTGTGACCATACAATACTCTTCTTGAACTCTATGCAGTAAAGCCCAATGCAGGCTTCAAGTTTTACAAGTATCTAGTCTAAGAGTTATCTTAGAAGACATAGTATACTAAGATAAGCCAACGTTATCATTTTTGAGGGGGTCCTTAAATGACGTTTGTAATATTCTTGCTGCATTTTTAAAAATTGTCCAGTCGTAGCTCGAGACACGTGTTCTTGTCATAAACATACTTATTGGGATAAAGTTTGGCTCTGTGGCGTTGAATGAACACATCTAATGCACTCCATCTAATACACTGTTCACACACCAACCGTTTCCTCTTAATTCCAGCTCCTGATTAACAAATGTGGGAATCGTAAAAAATTTCGATGGTTGGCTGGTTTTCTCTGGGTACTACCATTTTCCTTTCTTCAGCATTCCGTCGCCGCTTTATAGTAGCTTCACATGACCTCACAACATCTCAGTAACTAGTGCTGAACCGAAATCTCTCCATTTCACTCTTATTCACTCTTGATATAACTAAAGCACTCGATAAATAGGTTTCAAATATTCTTATTGTGGTGTATGAGTGTAAGGTAGTGTAGAGCAGTGTGAAGTGATGGAACTGATATACACGAGTGTAGGGTGTCCTATGACGGACGTGTCGAGAGGAGCGTGTATGTATTGTAAGCGTTGTTGTGGAATATGTATTAAAGTGAGTGGACATGGAGTTCTGTGTATTTATTGCAGACATCACAATTGGCGACGAGGAT
>PNEQ01056592.1:0-10754 GCA_003012365.1 Medauroidea extradentata
TTTCACCCCTTTTCACCCCCTTAGAGGTCGAATTTCGAAAAATCCCTTCTTAGTGCTCGCCTACGACCTGAAGGGAACCCCCACAAAAAATTTCACGATTCTAGGTCCAGTGGTTTGGGCTGCAGTTTGATATGTCAGTCAGTCAGTCAGTCAGTCAGTCAGTCAATCAGTCACCTTTCATTTTTATATATATAGATTAACACTGACTGACTGACTGACATATCAAACTGCAGCCTAAACCACTGAACCTAGAATCGTAAAATTTTTTGTGTGGGTTCCCCTCAGGTCGTAGGCGAGCACTAAGAAGGGATTTTTTCGAATTTCGACCTCTAAGTGGGTGAAAAGGGGTGAAATGTATTTCCGAAGGAACTTTGATAGAACTCGAACCTGACGGCCTATTATCGTGATTTTTACTTTAATAGGACACGCATAAAAGTGCATATCGGACAATTTAAGGATTTTTCGAAATTCTACATTCAAGGGGGTGAAAAGACCTTAAATTTGTTTCCGATTAACTATCGATATCTATCGAATCCTTCGGTATAAAGAGTTGGTATTCACTTCAAAACATTGCTTACGTAAATACCCAAAAAGGAGTTTGAGGACTTTTTGAAATTCGACTGCCAAGCAGTAAAAAGGGGCAAAATGTGTTCTTTATGAATCGTCTATATCTTTGAAACACAATTGGCTATCGTCGTGATTTTAACTTTAATTGGTTACTTTTAGAAATGTCTATGACAGGACTCAAAGACGTTTTGAAATTCTTTATTTAAAGGGGTGAAAATACGTGAAATGTGTTTTCGATTATCCTTCCATGTCTATCGAATCAATCGAGATATAGATGTGCTCTTTGCTTTAAATTGGTGCTTTTGTAAATATCTCAAGTACCGTTAAACTGTACTTTCCGTATTCGACTCTAAAGACGTTAAAAAAGGGGTAAAATGAGTTTTCGATTCAAAATCGATATATGTCGAGCCCATTGATTTTTGTATAGCGACGTGATTTTTGTTTAATATTGATGCTTACTCAAATGCCTGAAAAGTAATTTCAGGAATTTTTGAAATTCGTCACCTAAGGAGGTGAAAAGGAGTGAACCATGGTGAAAAGTGTTTTCAATTAATCGTCGATATATGTTGATCCCAGCGGGCTATTGTCGTGTTTTCACGTTAAAGAGACACCAGTAAATTAGTCTGTAACGTGATTTAAGGGTTTTTCGAAATTCACTCCCTTAGGTGGTGAAAAGACCTTGAATGTGTTTTAGATAAATCCTCGATATCAATCGAACCCGTCGAGATATACAGTAAATTTTTGCTTCAGGATGATGATTACAGAAATGATCGCAAAACGGTTTTAAGATTTTTCGAAATTCGAACTCTCAGTACTGTGCAGTGGTCATATGTGTTATTTAACGATAATAGTCGATTTTGGTTCCACTGAACGGTCTACCGTCGTGATTTTCACTTCAATTGGATACTTATGCAAATGTCTAAGATGTGAATTTAAAATATTTTGAAATTCGACACCCAAATGGGTGAAGAAGCACAAAATTTGTTTTCCATCAACCCACGATATCTATCTAACTAGTAGAGATATTGAGATGTCGTTCGCGTCTGAGTGATACTAACGTAAGTATTTAATATTTATGTGTTAGTTTTTTAAATTATAAGATGTATTTATCATTAATAATAAAACGACGTTTATAAAATTCCACGGCAGACGATCCGAAAAGCAAGTACGGGCAGCGAGAAGTAACTTATACAGGAGTTTCACTCTACAGTAACCTATCGAGACGTGCTGTTGTACAACCTCTATAAGCTCAGGACACGAATATTTTTTTTAATTCAATTTCATTTTCATGAATTATTTCGACGTTCTGGTCTACACTCCGGGAAGTTCTGGGCTCGAATTCCGTTAAAAGCTGCATGCGAACGTTCGACACACCAAAACTACATCGAATCAGTGCAATTTGCATGTAGTCGTTTAAAAGGGGTAAAATGGATTATGCAGTTCACTCTCTACTTAGGTTCCTCGATAATATCAGCTCACATATACCATCTCATTAATCTCAAGGTTGGGGCACCAAATATGTTTTCGCGACACCTTTTCCCACCAAAACTTTCTAATGGCATTAAACTTCAAGTGAATATTTTGAAAATATGTAATTGAGCGCACCGTCACCAATGGTTGTGCACAGGATAAACATACGTTTTTCATTCGATTAACCACTTACCTTTAGGTATTTATAACTACCCCAGAGCTTTAAATTAGTCCCAGGTGAAATCGCCGTGAGTGGAAGGGACAAACTTAAGACTGCTTTTCGCGTGGATAGCTATAGCTATTTATCATACTGGAGATTTAGTTCAACTAGCCGCTTGGACATTCTGACACTTGATGATTGAAGTATCAATCATGTGTACAAAGAGGCTTTTCAGTTAAAGTAAATATTTTCACTTACGAATAATTTTCGCGAGCAAAGCCGCGGGGGACTGCTAGTTAAAATATAAAATGTTGTGGTCACCGCTTACAGTCCCGTAGGAAAAAGATTACAACGAAAACCTTGCACGCCAGTTTGGCGCGCTGCGAATAGAGGCGATATGCTTCTCGTCAAGCGTGGTACACTCGTGGCACACGTTAAAGGTGGAAATTCGACACCGGCGAAGACTCATCTTAAAGAAACGAACAAAAATGGAAAAGGGGGTTAGTTTGGGATGACTCGCTTGCATAACGATACGGAAATTCTTCCAACGGCTGTATATCCGTATAGTCATGCAACTCACGCATTAATAATTCTGCCTATTGTGAGCCGCCATTTTGGGCGTCTGAGGTGGTAAAGTAAGAGACGTTCAAGGCATTCACTATAAAGTCTTAAAAATAGCATGCGTTTTTGCTCAAAGGAATCAACTATACTGTGCCATTTTTTTTGTTGTGCTGTCGGAACATAAATGCTGCTTCCAAACCCTTTTTTTTTATTACAAATGTAATGGTATTGTCTACGTTCAGACACTTTAAATTACTGCCTTTGTCACAAATCAAATTCTGTCGCAGCAAAGAGTTTTTTGTTTAAATATTCAACCATCACTTTGTTGTAAAGAAAATTTTTGGCCAAAGAAAACTAAAGTAAAGGTAACAATTAGTGGGGCCAAAAATTGTTCAACAGTAACATTTTTTGTTAATAATAGCCTGTCGTGCATTTCTTTTAAGACTGGTTTTACGTTTAAAACATTTTGTTAGCTACTAAGTATTTAAAATAGTCATCAATCAAAAGGATAATTTGTGTACATAATGTCAAATTTTGTGAATTCGGCTGATTCAGATTATTTTTCGCTAATATTCTGATAATTGAAAATCTCCACACTCATATTGTGTTTGATTGTTTAATATAGCTGACAATTATAAATATGATGGGAGCTGTTGCAAATGATACAATTTCAATTGACTACACTTGAGACAGATATTCGCCGTCTTTGTTACGAAACACTTAACGGAACTAAAGCATTTCGCGTGATTTACGAGTGGCTTTGTCACATTCTGTAACCCGGTTTTTATCGACTTAATTGCCACCGACGCGACGTCAGGAACGAGTACGTGAGTCACGTTCGGCAAATATAAAATGACAGCTCGTCAAATGACGTTAACATGAGTAATACGTGTTTTTCTCTCTAAAAACAAATTTCGTTACAACAACACAACATTTGTTTGAATATGATGCACTGCAAAATAAATTTACCGCAAAGAAAACTTTTGCGCACAGTGTAAAGTAAAAACGTCATTTTATTTTTGTTGTAGAAATTTTGTTCAACGTAATGCTTATCTTTAAAAAAGATACACTTGACACTACCAAATATATAGTATTAACCGATTTTTATATGAACCGAACTTTTCGCTAATGTTACTTTACACTTTAAACAAGATAAAATTTTGCGGCAAAATTACGTTGCGGTGGCTTATACTTAAACCAAATGTGTGGCGAATAAATGTTTAAAGTGTGTAAAATTAGTGTTTAAAATACTAAAATTATACCCCAAACGTGACACGTTCATTGTCTATTTATTTGTTCCTTTATTTGCCAAGGATTATCAAAAGAACGAAATTGCAGCGCAGGTTTTACTGCTGAAACTCTGCACTTTTGTCGGTGTTTTTGTTCAGTTATCATGATATTTTAACAATTAAAATCCTCGATGTCCAACATTGTCATAGTAAGCGCATGTCGACTACCACGATGACCAAATATCGTAGGACAGTGTGGGAAACTATAGCATTTTACCATTCCATTGTTGAAGTATGAGACGTGTTACAGACTTCATGAATTGAAAACACTAGCAACAGGCGATATCTTATCTGTTTAATATGGTGGTAATTAACAATTTATATAATTACAGACTCTTTCTTTTAGAAATAATAACGAATCTCCGTAAGAGCTGGTTTACATTCTTAAAATACGATTACATTTCAGTTTAAGGATAATTAAAACTACTTACAAAGCAACGTGTTACTTCAGAAGGAACAGCTTTCCTGTCGACGGGAGTTGGAGTAATAATGTTCAAATGTCTAGCGTTTATCTTAGGACTCTTTCCTATACTGTCGTTGTACGGTATTTGAGATGAAAATTTTTCGTATGCTGATAATGGGAAATAGAATGGCGTTGGGGAAAAAAATTTCCGAAATGGTTGCCGACATTTCAAGAAATAAGCTATTTTGTCATTTAGTGGCGAAAGGTAAGAATGAAATGGCGGATTTTAAAGATGCACCAGCTACCCATCTCTCTTACATTCCCAAAGAAATGTGAAAGGGTGCGTATACTGTCGAAAACGGTGTAAGCCGACTGTAGTAAGGTTTTTTATATTAAACTAAAACTCAAATGCTATATTTCGTAACACAATTATTAAGAATGTATGGGTTATAGACATACATACAACATTGATTATGATATGTTGTAAAATCTTAATTCTTATGCAAGATACAAACACAACAGGACTGTTGAACGTATAAAATGTATGGATGTACTTGATACTGAAGAATTAACATTAACAAGGAGGTTTTTTCCTTTTTTTTTCCTTTTTTTTCGTCAAATATTTTTCTCGTACGTTCGACTGACCTGTTACCTGTTGTCTTTGTCTTGCATGATCATCGTTTATGTAGGTATGTTTTATCAACAGATCATAAGCAATGGTGTATGTCTTTAAACCCGCATACTTTCTTTTAATAAAATCCCATTGCAACAAGCATTCGATTATCTCAACACAATACTGTTGTAAACTTTTGTTGACAATGTTACTGGTGCGTGCGTAGGTAAGCGCTTAATGTTCTAATTAAACAAGTGACAACCATTTTAATCAGTTCGTATATGACCCTTAAAAATGCCTAGCTTCCTTACTGTCGCTACTCGTGTTACAAGATGTCCGGCTACGGCTGACGCTGAACTTGTTTTTTTATGTGTAGTATTCTGAAGTGAATGTTACTCACGCAACCGAGCACAAGTTACACCACGAGGTTGAAAAAAACAATGGAATTGCATTGTTTTCTGCGGTATGACGCAGTATTTCAAACAGATTTGGAACCAATTTGCCGCGTGAATAATTTGACGTAGTACAGCAACTGCCGGTAGATGTCACGACTATCTTCATCGGTAACACTCAACAAAATACGCGTATATGTAGATATAGCCAACAAAGGATCGTCATTAGAATTTTAAGTGTATAAAATATATTTTTTTTTGTATTTTGTTATTTAAATAACGCTAAGTTTTGCACATAAAACTGAATTTTTACTATAAATATTGCTAATTAATGCATGTTTAATTAATAAAAAAAAGATGCAACAAGGTCACTGTCGCCGAAAAAAAATCTTGCCCCCCCTCCCCCCCATCACAAGAAAAACCTGAAATGACGCCCCTGAGCCAACATGTGCTTGCAATAATAATAAACCATTTACAGTTTCAACGTTATAAGCCTGAATATTATGTATTCTAATTAAATACGTAAGTTATATTTTTAGAAATGTATTCTCTTGTTCATTATTAGCTAATAATAATAATATCATCATTAAAGTGAACGCTGAAAAACGCAAGTAGACCTAAAACTGAGTTGCAAAGAACATAGCACTCCTACGCGGCGTTAAACACAAGACATAACTGCATGTAGGCCTACCAGTCTGACTAGCTACAATCGTACATAGCGATAAGCACAACACAGACAAAGCAAGTTTTAGTATCGGGCTAAGAAAAGTTGGATCAGGTTCAACGTTTGCTTAATACCAATACTGTGTAAAAGGGTTGGCCAATCAGACGCCGTGAAAGCGATAGGCTACTACGTTGTACACTAAATGAGCAGAGAGTAAAATGTTTGTATTAGATGATTAAACAGACAAACGTCCGTCACATATTCTAGAGTAATTCTGTATGAGTAGTCTTCAGGTGCATTTAAAAGTGCAATAGTATTATGTAAAAATTTTAACACGTGGTTTTATTTATTTTTGTACACGTAACCAACTGTATCAACACAAATCTCTTCATAACAATGACAGCCGAAATTCTACCTCTTATTACATATCTTATTACCATTGTTGCAGGCCTTTGGCGCTTGTGATAATGTTTATGGTATTATTATCGCAATAATTATGAATGTATCAGTTTAATGTTCACTGTGCCCTATCTTTAGGTAAAGCTGGATTAGGCGGTATCAAAAATGTCGTTAAGTATAGCATGCATGCATGGATTTATTCAAACTTCGGTACTCAACTACCTCTTACGTTTGTCTTTTGTAAATTACTTAGCAGAACCATTCCACGAAATCAACTCTCCGTTTTGTAGCTAAAGCATAGACAAGAGCATTTACAAGTATCTATAGTACACACAAGAGTTAACCTGTATGTAACTCAGTCTGACTAGTTATAGTCGTACACAGCGATAAGCATTTATTTACACAAGGCAAAGTTTAGTATTAAGGAAAGTTGGATTAGGTACAACTTTTGCTTATTACTTATTGTGTAGAAGGTTATGCCAATCAGAAGCCCTGTAAGCGATACTTCGTCGTCACATGAAAGACCAAATTCACAGCAAATTAAAGAGCTAGTGTTAAACCAGGTTGTACTGAAAAACCACTGTCATACTTTCAGACAAAAATAATTGGAGTGTTTTAAAGTGAATTTAAAATAAATTAAAAATTTATGCAATACGTATCGTGTATTTTCCTATGTAAGTAACCTACTCTATCATCACAATTTTCATCACAGGTAGCTTATAACAGGCGAATTAGTAGTCTACCGCTTATCACAAAGATTATAGTCATTTTAGCAAACATTTGGAAATTGTGTTTGCGTTTACTATGTTCTTAATACAATAACTACGTGTGTGTAAGCCAATATCCGTTGTAGCCTAGGATTAAATTGTTTAAACATTATTTTAACTATAATTAATTGCATGGAAAAAATTTTCAATAAAAACAGCATTCACTGCATGCACACTAGCATTCGCACGAATTGCAAAACTACCTGGCATGTTTTTCCTTGGTTTCGCCTAGTACAACTCCGCTAATAGGCTACATTGTTCATGTTGTGTTATGGGATGAAATTTGAAATCTCTTATGACCAAACATAACCGTACGTAAACAGTAAACTACATGATCTTACTTTAGGAGTACTACCAGTGAAGAGTTGTGATGTGAGATGTTGGCCACGAAACAATAAAAAAAAAAAGTACTGTGTAGTCTTCTGAGAAATCGTTATTTTAAAGCCGCACCCAATATTGTTCAAAATGCTGTTATTATCTGTGATCACGATTTTGTCTGATAATTTTTTACTGGGTCGTTTTTGCCAAATTACCTGTTGAATTTATTAATTTCATGGTTCGTAACGTTCACTTCACATAGGCTTTCTCTCAATAATCAAAGCGGTCATCGGGACTATCAGCCATGTGACCTAATAGTTAATGACGTGAGGTGAGAGATTTTGTTCAGCGCTTAACATCGAGGTCTTTTGCGCTGGCGAAGGGAGACATGAGGTGAGTATGGAGCAACACTGGAATGAAAAGGCGGGGGAAACGAGAGATCCCCGAGAAAAACCCGCCGGCCAACAGCATCGTCCGGCACGATTCACAAAGCGAAAATCCGGGGACTGACCCTGCCGGGAATCGAGCCCGGATCGCATTGGTGGGAGGCGAATGGTCCGACCATTTGGCCACCGCGGCCCACTCAAGTTAGTAACCACCGGTGTAACAGTGGGGCTCAAGTATCCTCTAGTTAACCTTATACCAGTAACTGGAGCGCGCGAGTCCTGCGTTTCCGGCCTCGACCATGACAATTTATTTTATTTTTATTATGCTTTACGTCTCGTTAACATCCAGGTCTTTAGTGGCAGTTACACAGCATTTTCCACAAGGGCAGAAACTAAGAAAGGAATAGGCCAGGGTCTATGTTGGGGAACCGTCCCAGCATTTGCCTGAAGTGATTTCAGAAATTAGGATCGCTGTAGCAGGGACTCAAATCCGGATCATCCCGAATGCGGTTCTAACGTGTAACCGTTTCGCCGCCTCACTCGGTCCGACAATGATAAAATATATAATAAATTAGGTAGAGTTTATGTATTCGCATCTTCGCCCTGTTTCTAAGAAAATACACTGGCCAGGGTAGCAATCCAACAAGTATGTTTTTATAAATATGCAAACCTTTTTTGCAAAACTGTAATTAATTATAATTTTGTAATACATCTTTATAGCTACGCTACGGACATGCGCCATCGCAGCCAATGATGTGTCGTAGAACACCAGAAAATACAAACAGAATTACACACACAGAGAACCAACAAAAGATGGTGTCCATCAATTATATATATATTCTTATTTCGTTTACTATTGGACGAGAACTTCTCTCGGTTGGTTTCTCGGTGCCTGTGTTTTCATTTGCGTCGAATTATTTGGTTTTTGTTCATGTTGTTTTATTGTAATTTCTGACTTCATTCCTTTCGTGGAATGATATGCGTTTCCCTTTTATTTTCCAGTTGACGATAACAATCTTTGGTTTGTTCTCTGTACCTGTGATTCTGTTTGCATTTTCTGGTTTTCTGTGAAACGCCATTTGTTGCAATGGCGTATATCCACATTTGTTATTCAATAATCAAAAATACTTCACAAATAATGGACATTTATAGCAATTTGCTTGTTTGCATTAAACAAAGTATATAACTTCAAAAACGTCACTACACGCACAAATAATAATAGTAGGTAGTTAAAAGAATATTGAAAACAATAATAATTATTCAATCAGAATTGTTAAACATTGGTAGTCGACTCTTAAGGCAATTATTATTTTAAGGAAAACTTTTTAATGTTAATAATTATTCTAAAGTAGCTAACATACATCATCCTGTTTATGGGAAATATTTTTCAGCATTGCAGTAAGAATTTAATTCACGGTTAAATGAGGAATCCTGACAAGTACACGTTTACATTGAAAACGTGTTTATTACATATTCAGCTGCAAAATCCGACTATTATTAATAATAATAACGGTCACGTTTTTTTCAAGCGATATTATTGAATTTTCTAACGTTTGTGCAAGTGCTATCTGTTCCCGTGCGAACAATAAAATATTTATTTGTGCAGTGTCCCTAAGTAGAACAAAACACTGCACTAAGCGTGCAATTAGAAGCGTAAAACGAGCATACACATTAGAAAATTTGCTTCTCGTTAGTTCAATTAATGTTTTTTTTCTTTACTTCTGTTGGAAGAGACAATCTCTATTTATGCGCGTCTCTTAATGTGTAAAGTATTTGTAGTAAGGACGTAAACTCTAAATAACTTTTTTGATTAAAGTATTCAATGTGTATTTTTTTTATTTATGTTATTAATGATGTTACCTGCAATGATATACGAAATATTTTTTTTTTATTTTCAAATTTGTACCAAGATTTGAACCTACGGACGTCGCATGGCTCGCGAGGAGCGTTAAAACGTGTTGCGGTTTCGATGAGCTAAGCTTGCCTCTGCCGAAGATATCCTAAGTGTGACTTATAGACTATGAGCCAGAAGCATTTGTGGGCTCAACTCGAACATAAAGCTAAGACTTACATATTTTGTTAATTTGATACCGCTGATTACGAATATCAAGACGCGGACATCGAAATCGGTAGCTTTCCGTCTCAAAATGGCGTTCAAAGATGGAGGGTCAGCTATACGACCACTTTGGCTTTCAGTTGGTGTAACTTTTTTTCTAGTAAACATTTTTATGTTCTGTAAACTTTATTTTGTTTGTCTTGAGTAGTTGAATCAGAAAGTGTATAGTTATTTAAAAATAAATGCTGTTATAGTATTAATATCTGCAGCAGAAAATCGATTAATCATTTTATTTTAGTTTACGATCACGTTACGACACTAATTTAAAAGAAGTTTGGGCCGTATTCAAAAAATAGTCAAAACAAATGTTGTGACAAATGTATTTAGCTACATTTTAAGCCATAGAACAGCTTTCTACATTGAAGCACGCGTGAGTAGCGTGAGTTAGCGCGTGCTAGTGCGCGGGAACTAGTTCACTATATGCAGCGCCTTATCACCGAGATATCCTTGTACTTTTGCCATCGGCCTTCGCTTTCCTGCTTATTAAACCCAAATCTTTAAAACAATAGTAGACATAATAAATACAACATTTTTTAAATGAAATATCTTTTTTTCATATAGTCTATTAACATATTTTGAGCGTATCTTTGGAGTAAGTTACCAATACAAAACGGCAGTGTTTACGTATGGCCATACCATCAGTCATTTA
>PNEQ01056597.1:0-22473 GCA_003012365.1 Medauroidea extradentata
AGCTCCGATTGGCCCGTTATTTCGCCAACACACCATCAACTGCTGGCTGACGTGGCTGATGGCTGACGGCTGGCAAACTTTATATTTTGATGGCTGGTCAGCTCACCAGCCATCACGTGATCATCACCAGCGGCCAATCAGAATTGTGTACACTTGTGCATGCGCTAAATGACAAGATTGTTTACTAACATCACAGCAGACGGCAAGATCGCAAAAAAAAAAAAAAAAAAAAAAAAAAGCTTGCAAATTCCAACGCCAACTTCTAATGTTTGTCAACAACACTAAAATTAAATTTTTGTCAACAACGTAACTTGAATTGTTTGACCACTGACATAAACAACAGCTGATGTCGAAGACAGCTGACGTACGAAATTACAACATGGCGGCTGAATTTACCGCTACAAGCGGCGATTAATCGAACAGTCTACCAACCATAACAACGATCATTGTGGCTAGTTTATTTTATTTTCAATCTCACAAAATTACATATTTGGTATACATTAGGAAAATAAATCTCCTTGATTTGGGTATCAGCCATCAGCACCGCATCCGTATAGTTAATTGGCTAATATATCCACCACTTGGAGTCCACCAGCCGTCAGCACTGTTCATTCTGCCAGGGCCTTTATACGTGATTTAGCATATTTCACAGTCACTTTTTAATCTGGTGTTAGTCGACTCAGTTTTACATCTTCACATTCTATTGAAGCTGTACCAGTTAAAACAAAAATAAATGATAACGGTAACATATCTGCTCCCCAGGGTAAAAATGCACCTCAATTCGTAAGAACTACTTCACCACAAAAAAAAAATCAAGGTTTGTTTGTGTACGTATTTACAGCATAGTTCAAATACGATTACCAAATTCATAAACTGTGGTATTAATAGTGTTACATTTATAGTTTCTTCTTGCTAAAAGAACAGTGTGCCAAATCAGAACAATGTGCCAAATCAGACTACAAGAAAATATTTATTTACTACTTGTAAAATTCGACAAACATACATAAGAATACAAATCACACTTACAATGTCATTTATAACTGAAATTAAAGAAAGCACTGATACCTCAAGGGGGCGTAGCTCAGATGGTAGAGCGCTCGCTTAGCATGCGAGAGGTACCGGGATCGATACCCGGCGCCTCCATGTGATATTTTTTAACTTTACTAAATAGCTTCCCCACATATAACAATTACTGAAATTGTCATCATTTTCTCATTCAGTTACATATTTATACATTTACCATTTGTATTTCAATATAACACACATGCGCGTTATAGTGCTAGGGATATTTTAAAACAACCTTGTTATGCTACTCTACATGACTGTGTGACACCAATATAACGGTTTGACATGGTCACGTATTTTTATTTATTTTTTTATAATAAGACCAACTCAGACCAACACCTGTTCCGGGACGGAACTTACGGAAGTCACGATTGAAATTAATGTGTTCTCGTTTAACAGGCAAGTTAGCATGGCTTTAAATCAGCACTGTGGAAACATCTGGCCTAACGAGAGAGAGACGGGTCCCGGGCCATGGTGGGGGGGGGGGGGGGGGGGGGGGGGGGGGGGGGGGGGGGGGGGGGGGGGGAAGGAGGTCAGAGGGGGAGTCGTTCCAGAGGGCGGGTACGACAGCAACTGATGGTTATTTAATTTAAGAGTCTGTAAAAATTTCCGGCCAGCATATTTCGTCACGATTCCGATGTGTTAGCGGTCTGATTTATTTTATATCGGATGTAGGCCCGTATCGCGAAGAAAACTGGTGATATTTTGAGAGTACTAGACGACCTTACGCAAATGACTACCTGTGTACTAATTTATAAAACCCATAACTCATTTTGGTTTATATCGTTTCTCAAACGACTGATTCAAATACTCGGAAGACCACCCAAGTTGGAGCCTGCTGTGGTTAATAACGCCAAAGTTATCATAAAGTATAATACACTTCCTTGAACTACCAAACACTGTTTTGACAGAAATCAATTACATCAACATTTTATTTTAATGCAACGAGCGCCACGTAATTACTTTCATAATATGAAATTAACTGAAACGTGGTGTTGTGTGTACAAGTTTTTAATTACGTCGCTGACAACGAGACGTAAAACGCAGTGATGACATGAGCAATACTAGTAACAAGTAGGCCTACTAGTTTTATTCGTGCTTAAAGGCGCCGCCTATCCGCGCGTGAGAGGCTCAAAAGCGACGGAGCAGTAAGGTCGACCTTGAAGCGCGCATCAAATGCCGCGTCGCCTCAACGAGCCAAGCGCTGAACTAGCGTGCAAGCTTCCCGCCGAACGGTTTTTACTATGGGACACTAAGCGGTGACCATATAATTTTATTGGTGGAAAGTCTGCAGCTAAGTTCAGTGCAGATCGCAATCTGAGGTTAACATTTATCCGGTTAGTACATTTTGAAGTAAGAAAGTCTGAAAAGGCCGTTTTTAGCCATGTTGGAGGAGTTTGAAATAATGTTTTTAATGATCGTGGCGTCTTAACAATGATGTTCCGACCTTGTCCAATGTTTATTTTCTTCTCGTACGTTGGCACAGTGGGCATACGTGTAATATTTTAGTAGAAAAAACCTGTTTAAGAACACGCTGCAACGCATTTGAAGCGTGGGGTAGGCTGCCGCCTTAAGTATGGTTTTCGGCGAAAAACAAGTATTACTTTTTGTGACTGCTTCAAGTAGTGCTTAATGAAGTATTACTTTTGAAATAATTACTGCAATTAAGGCGTATTTTCTTTCTCGCAAGTATTCATATTAAAAGAAGCTTCGCTTATTCGCTTGTATAAGTACACTGTAGATATTCATCTAGTCTGTTCTCTTGTTGATGTAAGAACTGATTGTGTAAGGAGCAATTTATAGTTTGATCAATGTATTTAATGAAAATACACAGGCATTCGACAGAAATGAAATGACCCAAAACTTACGTTTAACGAAAGGGAAATATGAAAACTAAAGTAAAATAAAAACAAACATACAGCACACTTTACTACGAAAACATAACCTCACTTCTTAATTTGCGTCGCCTCAACGAGCCAAGTGCTGAACTAGCGTGCAAGGTTCCCGTCGAACAGTTTTTACTATGGGACACTAAGTAGTGAACATATAAATTATATGGTGGAAAGTCTGTAGCAAAGTTCAGTGCAGTTCTATATCCGAGTTTCATGCATACGGTTATTACATTTAGAAGTGGCTACGGGAGTATGAAAATACAGTTTTTAGCTATGTTGTAGGGCACTGAAACAGTGCTTGTAATGAGCATGTTGTCTTAATAACGAGGTTCAGGCCTTGTCCGAAGTGAAGTAGGTACGTTGACACAATGGGCACACGTGGAAAAGTTTCGTAGAAAACATCTAAACTGTTTACGAACACACGCATAGTATTAATTTCTTTATTAACAGGATGTCCTGTCATTGCAACAAAGAAAATTCCCTGATTTTTTCCTGAATGCCCTGACAGAAAACAAAAAATGTCCCTGATTTTTGCAAGTATGAATTAAAACAATACATTTTGACGTTTTATTCAACACATTTTCCAATAAAGATACATTTTTAAAGTTCTTTCTGACACTACTGCCAGTGAACTTGATAGAACATTCAGCAGAAATAACTACGAAACTGAGAATAGAGTATAATTACACCTACATGACGGTAATATTTTGAATAGAAATGTTATAATGCTCTCAAAACTTCACTATATTCTTTCCTACGACTTTTGCGGAAGCTCAAAATGAACGAGACAGTAAAAATTCCCAGAAATTCCTCAGTCAAACCAAAAATTTCCCTGATATTTCCAGGTGGCCACAATTTCCCTGATAATTCCTGATTTTCAAGGTTGTCCGTGTGGGCGACTTCCCCCCCCCCCCCCCAACCCTGATTATTGTAACACGACGTCGCGCGTCGGCCCGTATAAATGAGTGATTATCCTTTTAAAGGTTATAGAATTATTACTTTCTGGATGAAATTTCCGTAGTAGTACAGTCACGGAAGAAACTGTGGTGTCGAATATCTCGCCTCGCGAAGATGGTGCCTGTGTGTGTCTCGGTGATGTGACTGTACCGAGCAGCGGGCAAAGTGATTGCGCGCGCAGTGTCCGCGAGTAATGATTATGACGTTTGTTAATTACCCGCGCAGCACAGACAGTCCTGAGGGGGGACGGCCTTTGTGAGTGTCCGGGGGGCTTCTGGGGGGCTTCCGTCTGCCGTCCAGCCGCCCCTTGGCGAGCAGCAGGCTAGGGCGACGACGACTCTGGCGAAGGGGCTGGGGTACTCTCGCGTCCGAGCCCCAACTGTCATACACGACGCCTCAGTCGAGACGTGGCAGGTCTTCCGTCGTCGGTTCTTGAGGATTCGCGAGCAAGACTTCGTCTGTACAGTCTGTGTTTGCTCGTGTGTCAGTAAATAACTGTTCTGGAGTGAGTGAGAGATCTCTAGCGCTGGTGAGGACTGACATGATGTGTGTTGGAGTAGTGCCGGAATGAAGGGGCGGGGGAAACGGGAGATCCCCGAGAAAACCCACCGAACAACGGCATCGTCCGGCACGGATCCCATATGCGATAATCCGGGAACCGACCCCGCCGGGAATCAAACCCGGATCACCTTTTTCAACGATTCCTAGATTATCTCATGAACCTGGTGATCTATCGTTAGAATATTTGCTTCAAGGTATTGCGTAAGCAAATGTATACTAACTAATCATTTGATTATTCGAAATTCGGAAATTAAGGCAGTTAAAAGCCGTAAAATGTGTTTTCAATCAATCTATTTCTCTTTAATCAGGTAAAATATTGAAGTGATTTCTGCTTCAGAATGATGATCACACAAATACCTGAAAATTTTTTTTTATTTCACTTAGACAGAGGTTTAAGAAAATAAAACGTATTTTCATTTAATCCTCTATTGCCATGAAATCAGTTAAGGTATCGGGGTGATTTTCACTTCAAAATTATGCTTTCGTAAGAGGCTATGAAGCTATTTATGTAATTTTTTAAATTCGACAGTTAATGTAATGAAAACACGTAAAATGTATTTTTCGAAAAATGCCCCAAATCTCTTAAAACCTGATTAAATATCGCGGTAATTTATACTTCGGATGACAGTATATTCTGTAACACACCGTTCTCATGTCTTGGTATATATTTCGGTTATCTTGAGTGACTGATTACGACGGGAATAACTTAGTTTGTTCTTAAACCGGGCAATGTAGTCCACCCAGGGAGTATGGTTATCGGACAATTAAATAACATATTACTGTTTTCAAACCTCTATGTTAAGAGTTATATAGGTCGTCCAAAACAAATTGAGTTGTAAAATTTTAAACTTTGAAAAACATCGCTAGCAGTTACTGCATACAATTCAACATTAACTATAGTTGCCTTACCGCTCGTATGGTTTTATAGCGAAATTACGCAATATAGTTACGTGTATTTTCCTATTTAAATACAACAGTGCTGCAATAAAATCAACCGAATTCGACATAATTGATTATTTATATAATCAATGAACATTTCCTTATATAACTATACAGGTTTATACCGACTGCACAATTTATCTTACACGCGAAACAAGTGCTGTGTCCAGAGAGGTTAGACATGTCCCGTCGTTCGCCGTTACGCGCGGAAAAATACGAATTTTCTGAAAGTAAAACTTAAGCAAGGGCTTTTTTTTAATGCTTACTTTATCCCGAACCGACTGTAGTACTTTTATTTGCAGTTTGTGCAACTGTAATGCTGTGAACGGGGGGACTGATATGATGATAAGCGAATTAGAGGCAGTTGGCAGATTATATTCGAAGTATTTAATTCCGATGCCTTCAACGGGTTTGAAGTGTCCCACTATTACATTTACCCACTCATTCATCAGCGCACAGACCTAACCGCTGAAACTAGAAGAATAAAAATATAAGAGATTCAAGAGTGGTACCCACTAGGGGGGTGGGGGTGGAATTAATATGTATTTTCCCGATGTCCTTGGTGTCTCATAAACCTGGTGAGGAATCGTTATGTTTTGGGGTTAAGGGTCGTAAAATATGTTTTCGTCATGACCTCAATATATCGTTGACAATAACACGATAAGCTAGCACTGTAGCTTTTCCTTCAAAACTTCTACGCCGGAAAAACCGTGGCCGGGCAGTTAGTCAATATAAAAACTACGCAAAACTTCCAATTTTTGTGAATAACGTAACATATTTTTTGGTGTTGAGAGATTAATGTTAAATCTGGCCGTTTTTCAGACATCTCGTGAAATAAAAGTAGTAAATCATAGAAAAATTAGGAATTAACTCTACACATGTTTATGACGTGATAACGCCTTGAAAACTCTGACCGCACGAAACTTGGCGGCCGGTTGCTATCTGAGGGTACCAACTCTACGGAAGGGAAGCGGAAACTGCCTGTCACAACAACATCAAAGGGAGATCTGCATTGCGTCACTGAGGCGTGAGAAGGCGACCATGGGAAACTGGAAGCAACTGTCGTTGTGTGCAGTACGGTAGGGCGAGCTTCGTGTATAGTACAGCAGCTCAAATAAAATATAGAACCACCGTAGTTCACGTGCGGTGCAGTGGTTCAACTGAAGGAATGGGCGCCGCCTATCCGCGCGTGAGAGGCTCCAAAGTGACGGAGACATACGGTCGACCTTGAAGCGCGCATCAAATGCCGCGTCGCCTCAACGAGCCAAGCGCTGAACTAGCGTGCAATCTTCCCGCCGAACGGTTTTTACAATGGGGCAGTAAGCGGTGACCATATAATTTTATTGGTGGAAAGTCTGCAACTAAGTTCAGTGCAGGTCGCAATCTGAGTTTCACATACATACAGATAGTACAATTTGAAGTACGGCAGTCTGAAAAGGCCGTTTTCAGCCAAGTTGGATGGCTTAGAAATAGTGTTTTTAATGAGCGTGGCGTCTAAACAATGAGGTTCCGACCTTGTCCGAAGTTAGATTTCTATTCGTACGTTGGCACAACGGGCACACGTGGAATATTTTCGTAGAAAAAACTTGTTTACGAACCCACTACAACGTATTTCAAGCATGGGGTAGGCGGCCGCCTTGACTTAAAATTAAAACCCAAAGTTGCGGTTTTAATTTTAAGTCACCGCAAGTACACGGGCGGAACAATGTTCTTCTTATTCAGCGACGACTTTACTTCAATCATTGGGGCGTGAATGTGAACTGCGTTATTCCGAAACAACGTAAATTGAGGACTTAGTATTGTGAAACACTACGATACACAGCAGCTAGATATGACTTATCGCACAGAAACTTGACTGTTTGCTGGGTTTAATCATACTTTCACCTTGCCAAAATATTACTGGCTTTCTCTTGTACGTGATCTGTTACCATATTGACCGATTCAGTGAGAAACCTATATTTATATTTGATGCTTGTTATTTGGTCTGCAGACAGCTACGTTGTGTCAGACGTATATCATCAACTCATGCATGTTGCAAGAAATTGTCACGATTTCAAGGGTATGTTGGCACAAAATATTTTCGCGATATACCATACGGTGGAGAAAAATATTTTGTGGGGATTTAACCTGCAAAATTTATTTTCTGGTCAGCACAAAAATATTTTGTTGATTCCACTAAAATATTGTGACCACCACAAAATTATTTTATGGTCACTACAAAATATATTTACAAGGAAGAATTACTACAAAACGTTTCTTTCGGTGCATCATCTCTAACTGTAGCCAGGGATTTGACGCTGGAAAAGTTGATAGTTTACTAAGCATCAATGTAATGTTGGTCCTTACTTGACAAAATAAACACAAACAGTGACAAAAATGGATGTTAACACCGACAACACAACACAGATAACAGAGGACGTTGCAGACTTCCTTCGTCAACTGACGCTACGTTTCAGGCATAGCCTATCTACAGTCCGAGCAACTTCAGCGACTTGATGGTATTCATTCACAAAGATATAAAGGGGAGGATAGGGTTGTTTCTCATACGTCATACACCATCATTGCAGATGTGTGCTACGATTGAACGTCCGTGATTCGTCTAGCTAGAAGGCGCCACATTAGCTATCGTCCAACCATGCGAGGCGCAAGAGGCTACAGCGGTTTGGAGAATACCCTACCAGCTGGCTGGTAATATTCTCGCGATTTTCCACCATCTGTACCGAAAGTCTCGTACATAAATCAGAAATTTTACTTCCTGGCAACGTATAACTACATACAGTAACTGTGCACGCTATGTAGCATCACTAGACGTTTTAATATCTAGGCAAACATTCCAGTTGTGAGGGACTCGCACGATGTGTCACAAACACAAACACGGCTCACAGCTTATGTTAAAGTGAACGACATGTTAGTGTTATTATGCTTCCCTTTCACGTAATGGAATCACCCCCCGACATAAGAAGCCGGGGTGGCCGAGTGGCAACGGAAGTGTTCGGTGGCTCCGAGGTTAAGTTTAAAGTCAACCCCTCGTGGCTCAGTTGGTTGAGCGGCCGGCTTTGGAGCGGGGGGTTCTGGGTTCGATTCCCAGGTCTGGCTGGGTGTAAATTTGTGTTTATCCATTGGGTCTCAAATATTGTCACTATACAAATTGTCTCACGAAAAGTACTGGGGTAAAAGTACTGGGGTCTCTCAAATTAAGTCACATTAAAGGGGTGAATGTTTGGTGCAGTGATGATGCGGAAGCTTCCGCATCGCCACTGCACCAAACATTAAAAAAAAAAAAAAAAAAAAAAAAAAAAAAAAAAACAAAAGTGGTCAGACCACTCGCTTCCCACCAAGGCGATCCGGGTTCGATGCCCGGCGAGGTCGGCCCCCGGATTTTCACATGTGGGAATAGTGCCGGGCGATGCGGCTGATGGGCGGGTTTTCTCGGGGATCTCCCGTGTCCCGCACCGTTTATTCCGACGCTGCTCCATACCCTCATTATGTCACCCTTTACCAGCGCTTAGGACCTAACCAAATTATCTTCAACCAACTAACGTTTTACCGTTGCGAAGCTATGCTAGGTTAGCGCTCAAGGTTTGGGCTGTACAGTAAATAAGAAAGGTTTTTCAACATGTCAGTGCCTACCCTCGTCTTACACGCTCTATGGCTGGAACCTTAGACTAGCCAGAGTCCATGTCACTGGTGGTACACGGCAGGGGGAGGGTGAAGGAGATTTGCGGGGTGTTTTGGGATGAGAAGGGAGAGGGTTGGCCGAGAAGCCAGTCGATAGAGCGCGCGCAAAGTGTGACGTTTGACGTCTTCTGAACCCTTTGGCGGGAAGGGGGGGGGGAGGTAGGTGCGTCGCTCTTCCGTCGGCTAATTAATTATTACAGCTGGTAATTTCATTAACATTGTAATTGCCTGTAATTAGTCGCGCTTACCGTCTTGTTTATTTTATGTGTGTGATGCTCCAGGAGCGAGCTGAGGCTCCGGGCGCAAGAAAGGCCTAACTAACATGACCACGACAGCACGCCGGAACTGCTTCGAGAAAGTTCGGAAGAAGGAGGTTACGTGAATCGTGCTGTACGTTATACTATAAGCCTTTGATGGCTAAATACACACTTTATCGAACATCTCAATAGTCATTAACTAATAACAAAAAAAAAAAAAAATAAATATGCGGCCCAAGCGTTAAAATTTTAACACGCACGCTGAGTTCACTAGACATTTGTCAAAGTTTACATTAACAAGTTGCAGAAAGAAAGAAATGTGCTGAAAGGAACGTGTTTGCAAAGCTTGAAAAAGTACTCCTTTTTCCTTGAACAGGTTACAGTTGGTTTCAAGCATTCGTGTTCATAAGAAAATAAAGCTGCACGTGAAAGGTGAGGCCAAAATGGAACTTATAAAACATCACGCAGACTCAAAACATTATTTCGAAGTCCTCAATGTTATCTGTGTATTTTTTTTATGTACGACTGCATTTAGTTAAAAATTGAGCCATAGATCGCTATCAATTCAATAATAATATATAATTTTATTGGCTGCTTATTTTATAAATTGTTTAAAGAAAGCTTATGTTTTCAGAAAATTTACTAAAACATATGCCATTTCTTTCCCTTCCGGTACAATTGCTTTTGTGCTATAAAACGTGCTATAGCTTTAAATAACATAATTCTAGTCACGGTATAGTAAAGTGTCGTATAAATAGTTAGAATTACATATTTCCTCTCGGTGGATTTTAGTTGAAAGCTGAATAGGGGCAGTGGACTTGCTATGATCTAACGAAGCTTGAGAATATAATATATATGTCTTACCATGTGGAAAAAATGGAAATAAACCCTAAACAGGAAAATTTATAAATCCATTATGGCGGGGAGTAGTTTTGCTTTACAGCATGTAAGTTAATAAAGACGAACAATTATAACGTAAAACTACCAGTAAATAAGTACCAAATTCTCTACAACTCAGTGTCATTTCAAAATCGTAACATTTAATTTTTGGTGCTTGTGTCAGTTTGTTTCTGACTTGCCTGCACGTAGCAGTAACTGACAAAAGAGTAACTCTTCGCTTTCGTCAATAGGTTAGCTTAGCGGATGGCAGAATCAGTTAAACGCTAATACATTCAGTGTAAACTTACAAACTCGAGTTACGAAGTAGACATATTTGCTACATAGGTGACTGTCACCAAATATCTTTACATACCAATAATTTTGAAACATTCCTTCTACTTTGTTTTACGGATAGCAAAGATCTCGAAGCCATATTTTATGTTGTATTAATCATGCAATGTTTTACTAACTTCCACGGAAATTATGACGAATATCTTTATTTGTCATTTTTTTACGAAAAAAATAAAATTTACTTCTTGAACAGCACTCGACCACTGAACAAGTAGTCACAAGTGCAATACAAAATTAAGTAAAATTATCTAACATGAACTGCAATAAAACAACATTACGGTCGTAGAAGTACAGGTCTGGACACTCGCCTATCTATCAATGTATTTTGCTTAACCCCTTTGTTGTTTGGCTGCAGTTCGCCAAGTTACCGAGAGTGTTGTGCATCTTTGGAGCTGTAATCAGGGCGGTCGGGCTCAAACTCCGCCCACATTTTTCCATTGTTTATATTATAAAGTGAATAATGATTGCCGGAGTCATGCTTAAGGATTGTGAGCGAAGAAAGTATTTCATAAATTGCTGAAAAATACATGTTGGTAATTTGTTATCTTTATAATGTACACGCTGAAAAAAAGTGGAGAAGGAAATGGGCGGAGTTTGAGCCCGACCGCCCTGATTGCAGCGCCAAAGACGCACAACATTCTCGGTAACTTGGCGAACTGCAGTCAAACAACAAGGGGGTCAAGTTTCCAGTAAAATTCTCACAACACATTTCGAAGACTAAAAACCAATTTTTTACGTGAGTACATTTTCCCCAGAATGTCATACCTTAAAAGAAAGTATCAAACAAAGTATTATGAATAATTGTCATGTCTTCTCAATTTAAAACAGTCTTTAAATGTGTAGGATCGGAACATGGTGCCAATTTTTTTGCATAATGTTTTTTTTCTAATTTGACTCATGTTCTGTGTAAACTCTCAGAAATTTCGTATGGTATGTTGTATAAATGTGTAGCCTATAGTGTGTATTTCGATGCTTAATTGAACCAAATTATTGCCCTTATTGATCTTTAAAATGCAATTTATACAATCTGTTTTAAGTAAATTTAATATTAATGCATTTCAATTAACCGAAATAATTATAATTATCACACAAGGCAAAAAAATTATCGGTCATAGACTTATATTAATCAGGTAAGTTTTTTTTTTCGATTTTAACTTTGCAGGTAAGTCAACGGTACCATGTCGCTGTTGTTTATTCCTAAGGGCATAACTGGTTCGTTGGTTCAAATTATGAAACAAATAGGCTATATATCATCCAAAGCGCGTTTCGATGTTGTACAATATACGCAAAATGTTACGATCAAAGTTACAATATGAAAATGTTGGCAACAGCGCGTGCCGAAACAAGGACAGTGCTTGTGGCAGTTAAATTGCATTGGTAAGAGAGAGCGAATGCCCACATATCTCTGTACTGCAATATAAGCGAGAGACGCTCTTACAGTAGTGACGTCACAGCCTTCTCGCGCTGTAAGGCATTGAGTCGAGGTGGGGCTGAAGGAGCTAGCAGTCGTATTTTGCACGTTCGAAGTCTGTAAGTGCGGAAGCGATAAAGACGTCTCAGGCACGAGACATTCAGTGGTGGCCCTCTCATTTTATTACGTAATATTGACAACACAGGTGTATAATGCACGTCTATGCCTATGTATACAATTTTAAACATTCTGCGCCAAGATTTACATACTTAAAAAATAACCGCAAAAACACCAGTTCTTGTCTGCTAATAAATATGCTTTAATGACTAGTGGTGAACCTGAAATGGGAATACAACACTATTCCGAAGTGGAGATCACCTATGCCCGTCAAAAAGTTTCCGAATAATCCGGTAACGGCCGAATCTGCATACTTCTCGGCGCCCTGGGCAGAAGGCGAGGAGAATATTTCACAAGTCAGTATCTCCAGACGCACGCCCAAAGACGACGCCGAGTCTTCACAACTTGCCGAGTCACTCAAAGAAGAGATTTTGGTTAGCACTTAACATCGAGGTCTTTATGCTGGTGAGGGATGATATGATGTATGGAGCAGCGCCGGAACGAATGGGCGGGGGAAACAGGAGATCCCCGAGAAAAACCCGCCGAACAGCGGCATCGTCCGCCACGATCCCCACATGTGACATTTCAGAGACCGACCCCGACAGGAATGGAACCTGGAAATTCTTGGTGGGAGCGAATGTTCTAGCCACTGCGCCAAGTACGGCCCTTGATCAGCCTCGGGGTCTGTAGAACCTTGCGCGACTAGGCCTACCAACCTTACAAGAACGACATTGTCATATTATGTCCAAAAATACGCTATATAAGAACTAGACTGTTGCGCAGAGCTTTAGTTACACGACTAACTTGAACGCTGACATACTGCAGCCGAAGAGATTTTTATGTTTCAACAAAAAAACATTGGTATAGGACATCGCATGTTATGTGTTGCAATATTGCACCCTTTCAATTCATTCACACATACGGATAGGCCCTCAGCATTAGTCTTGCACACCTTGATTATTTCGCATCTGCATGCTAACTATTCTGTGGTCATCGGCGACCTTGCCTGACGATAACGCACCCCTTAGTCCCTTGTTGCTCCGGGGCTAGCAGCCGGCTGGTGCTCTGCGCTGTATATAGGTACGGAAGGACGATTAAAGCCACTACTTGCTAATTGGTTACATGGAGTTTCAGGCCGCTTTCCCCCTCCCCCTCGGGCAAGTTTACCCCCTGAGGGTGGCCCGGGGAAGAGAAAGGGGAGGAGGCGACCCCCAAGGGAGGAAAGAGATGCTCAAAGCAGGAGACAAGTCTCCGGGATAAACCACCTCCCATGGCGGAGGAGGGGCGGGGGTTTCTGCGCGGAGGTGTGAAACTGCATGCGAGCTCTCGCCTCGCAACGCCGTAATTAGATTGCGCAGTTTAGCGAACCGCGATTTCGCCCCGGCGCGAGGCGCTGCTACCGGCAGACAGGAGCGTAGTAGCTGGGAGGACCCCATCACGCCGTCAAGACGACACAGGAGTCTGGATGGAGAAGTGCTATGTCTCAGCTGATCTGCGCAGGCGCGGGTAGTTGCAGCACCACGTATTGAGAGTTAGGGTTGGTTCACAATTAAAACACATAAACACAGGACATATAACGTAACAGTAGAAGCTCTGTATGACCAGACGCATTGTGCAATTTGCTCACAATTGGATTCTTACCGTTATGTTTAGCCAATTACATTTTTTCGATAAATCTTAAATATTCCTTGCTGTATAAAAACAACTGAAGGCCGTTGAAACGTATTTTAAGTGGAATCGTATTTGGAGATAAAATGAAATACAGAAACAAAGTTGCTATAAACTGCGCAGCGTAAAACATTATTTTCAATATAGAAACATAGTTTTTAACATTAAAATGTCTTATTTTAGCTTTACTATTTCGCATGTATTTTTGGAGGTTAAACCAACATGGCGGACATTCACAAACTCCTTTGCTGTGATTGGTTGCTGTCATATGCGTGCGCACAATAAGTGAAATAATACCATTCCTTATGTCAGTATCTCAATGCACACGACCACTTATTTGGTGTTGTGAATCGGTAGGTAAGAATACACAGAGGTTAGTTCTTGTGCGAACGACCTATGTTCTATGCTGGCTGTTTTTTTATTAACTGTGAACCCACCTTTAGAGCACGGTAGTTTTTTTTTTTTTTACGTTTGAGTAAAGAGAGAGATTTTGGTCAGCTATCAACATCAAGGTCTTTAGCGCTGGTGAGAGGTGACTTGAGGTGAGTATGGAGCAGCGCCGGAATGTATGGGCGGGGGAAACGGGAGATCCCCGAGAAAACCCACCGACCAGTGGCATCGTCCGGCACGACGTTTGAGTAGAGTTGATTTTTGGTGAAAAGCTCTCTGCCGCACTTTGTTGCATTGTTTTCGTGCACATCTGCATCTCTGCTTCATGGTCAGTAACTGGATGTTCTAAGCGGAAACGTTAGACATCTATATTGTATTTTCAGTTTTTTTAGCCGTACCATTTATTCAAATTGTATTTCAGAAATTTCCTTTTCGAAAAAGCATAGGATATATTTATGGCAAACTGCTTGACATAAATATTAATGGAATCTTTCATTAGTCTGGCATGCGGAATCATTGCAAGAGAATTCTTTAAAGTTAACCTATAATTCTCTTGCAATGATTCTGCTTGAGTAATTAATAAAATATTCCATTATTATGTATGTCAGGCGGTTTACCAAGAATGTATGCTATGATTTATCGTAGAGAATATTTCGATAATACAATTTGAATAAAAGTAATGGCTCAAAAACTGAAAATACAATAAAATTGTATTACACTCCCCCTTACGCTCCATGTGTCTCGAGGTCCTACCCAAAAATCTCAGATGTTTCGCCACGTATTGGCTCTAATCTGATTGGCAAATCAGATGACAGACGACTTGGCTCAAAGACAAGCTGCCAATAATTGCGAAGTAGAGTTGCAGATGTGCAATTAAGACTTTGAAACATAATGGGGCAGAAATATAAAAAAAAAAAAAAATAAAAAAACCAACGAACCTACGTTTGAGGCAGGGAACGGAGAAGGTGTCTAATAAGTCGAATATAACAGGTTCGTCAAATACCTCATTGCCTCTAGGCGCGAAGGACTAAACTAGCGTGCAATGTTTTCCTAGAATGTGTTTTCCAGTGGGACTTCAAGCGATAGCCCTGTTATTTTACTAGTGGAAAGTTCGTAGTAAAGTTTAATTAATGTTTGTATGATTGTTTTACAATTATGGTTGATATTTTTTTCAGGTTAGTAACGTGAAAAAGTCATTTAGAGCACTTAAGAGAAGCTTGGAAATCATGTTTTTAATTAGCGGACGGCATTTCTAAAACTATAGGGACGTAGTTTTAAGTGTGTCTTCTGTGTGTAGGTAATTGTATTGGAAACATTTTTAATAGTTAGACAAGAAAAAATAGTTTCTGTACCGCACTACAGCACGTCTCACACGCCAGGTCCACCAACTCTCAATGGCGCCATCCTCCATGCGCTTTTAATGCGTCGCAGCGTGTTCCTAAATACGTTTTTTCTTACAAAACTATTCCACATGTGCCCATTGTGTCAGTGTACAAAAATAAAATATACTTCAAACGATGACGGAAATTTGTTGCAAAGCATCATGTAATTTAAAAAAAAATTATTTCGGAGCTCTCAAAAATGGCTAAAAGCAGCTTTTTATACCTGTTATATCTGAAAAAGTACTCACGGGATTCGTGTGAAACTACTCTAGAAACATGCAATGGACTTAGCTTACAACTTTCCACAAATAAAAATATGGGGTCACAACTGAAAGTGTCAGTCAGGCTAGTGAGAGGCGATACCGCGACAGCATTATACCATATACGTTTCTGAAATAATGAACGCCTAAAGTGTATAAATAATGTCACACTGTTTACAGACTTTCTAATTGGGCACTGTTGAAAAAATTATTTTGTTGCTGGTATCAAAAATAGGACACGGTCAACTAAGGCAAACTTAACCGATTTCGCAGAGTCATTCGTAGCCAGTAGGAATTTGAACTCAGCAGCATGAAGGTGAGCACATACGACTCCTAGATATTGTAAGACATACTGTTCCGTGCGCTGCGGGCTTTACTGACTGCTGGAAATATTGCGCAGTAGTTTTGACAATAATATAAAATGTTTGCTGACTGGAATTACTGCCACCGCATTACACCCATAAGCTACGGCCTCTGAATAGAGCAAAATAGGGCCACTGAAAGCACACTGAGTGGAAAGGAGGTTAACCTACTACTTCGTGAATAACGGAGGGCAGTACGTCTTAATGATATTGCAGGATTACTGGGAAAAACTTCCTTAAAAGTAAAAATATCTGACATAGCAGTAAATGATACACGTAACCAACATATTTCCTCTAAACAGAGGTATTTTCTTCCGCGGATGATTTCCTTGCTGTAGCTCAGACAGCTGCACGTCATGCATCTGAAGATACCTCAGTTACGTCCACATCTTCTGGTGACGGAGCACCACGGAGTCCAACCCTCATCGGTTGAGGATCAAGACCGTCACGTGACAGCAGCACAGCATGCATCTGTAGGTACCCCAGTTCTAGACACATTCTATGACCAAGTCCTTCAATGTCAACACATAATTTACGACTTGTCACCTTTTCCAACAGTTTAACCTAGGGACACAAATTGAGAACAAAAATCGTGCGTTTCTGCAGTTATAACTCCCTCACCCTGCAAAGAAAGCATAGTCAACGGTAGGTAACATACAAAACGACCTCCAGTTGAACCGATGTGAATTAAAGGTTTAATGTGTAAAATGTGAGCTCATACTGAATGTGCTGGCCCCAGAAAGCTACATATATCTGTGTGGCTATAGTCAAGACAACTAACTGCCAAGTCTAATAATGAATTTTATATGGACAAGCTAATATTTGTTCCTGATATATTTTGTGACAATTGCAGAGCTCACTCCTTGACATTTACGTGGCAGTAATACATAATTTTATATTTGTACGACATAGTGTTAATTTTATAGACTTTACTTGTGACTACATTTTCCACTTAAAATTTATTAGCCTTTCATAGTCTTTCACAGCGGCATGTCAAAGTCAAAATTTGCATGTTACGGGAACATACAAATAACAAAAACTAATTAACTTACTCAAAATAAATCATGTACACTAAAATAAATTACTATGTGCCATATGCTAAGAGGTTTTAATACACACAATAAAATTATTATACTTATTAAAAATTTAAAATAATGACAATTTTTACGGCAATTTTTTTTTAGAGAATATAAAGAGACTTTAGTGTGTTTTTAAATATTTTAGCATATGGCCCATAATACATCATATCAGTGTGAATTATTTCGTTTGAATAGTTCAGTAGGTTTTTGTTAGTTGTATGTTCCCGTAACTTGCAAATTTCAACTTTGACGTTCCGCTATGGGAAGACTATGAGAGCTAACAAATTTTCAAAAGTGGAAAATGTTGTTAAAAGTTATTCTATAAAATGTGCACAGTATCTTGCAAATATAAAATTATGCATTTTTGCAACGTGAACATTTAAATGAAATTAGATAATGAACAATCCTATTCTACTACTAGATTTTTCAAATATCAGCTGTTGCTTTTAGTTATAAAACATATTAATTGGTTTAGATTGTATGGTAGCTACATTATATTCATGTTTACTCAGTATACAACAAACAAATTTGCAGAGAAAAATAGCTTATTTAGCTACATACTATGTACTGATGAATTGTGAGTATCCCTATACCCGGAAATGTAAAAATATCCCATATTCCTACCTTCTCCTCAGTTTTTTTTCTTCTGTAAGAGTTGTGCGTGGTCAAAAAATGACTGGCAAATAACAATCAGAACACAAAAAAAAAAAAAAAAAAAAACATACATGTTAACACCTTTGTTTTTATTCACTTTTTGTTTTTAATGCACATCTGTAAGACAAATTTGTTATTTCAACACAAGTGCATCCTTGGTTTTTATATCTATTTTTGCGTCTGTTTACATTAAATAGAGCGTTTTTTTCTTCTAAATACTTATAGCGAGTTTGTAGTAGAATATCTTGGGCCAGTCGGGGAAAAATTCGCAACAAAAATAAATAATGATAATTTGTGATAACAGAGACGAATTCCAGCTCCTTCTAGTAAGTGCAATATCCTTGCTGTCACAGTATCCGAACTATATGCAACCCTCTCGACTCAAGAAGAATATATAGAGTTAGATTTTCACAAACCCGATAGGCAGTATTGGATATGGTTAATTGCAATTCATATGAGTTTTGAAATAGTCTAGAATCAACACATAGTATTGAGAAATAATTAAAATCTCGCACAAACGACACTTTGAGAAATAATGACAGCTATCAACGTCGATCAGGTTTTATTTGACCTACCTCCATTCTGACTACTTCTCCATTTGTATGTTCCATTGTCTTTTCTCTACGCTCCCTCCCCAACGAAGCTGCTTAGGAGAGCCATTATTGTTTTTTAAAAATTTATGTTTTCTCGTAATGTGCCTCCCCTCCCCCACCTCTTTTTTTCTCTTCCAGCTTGCCCGCAAACCGACCATCGCTGCTTTTTCCCTTCCTTCTCCCCCGGCCAACCATCACGTGCTCTAAAACGCTAGCAAGTTTTCAATCTAATTTGCAAGCTATTGGCCGATGCTTGCTTACAGCGTTTGCTTTGTAGTGCTGCGCGCGCCCGGCCTAGCGGTAAGCCTATTAGCTCTAAATATCAGGGTGGTGGGATGCGCAGGGGTGTCTGAGGGGTGGAGGGGGTGCATTAATGATGCTAATAGAAGTAGCGCAACTGGGAGAGGGCCTGACTAATAATTCATCCACCTCCCTCTCCTTTCCGCGTTTCACCCCCACCCCCTCCTTTTATACGCCGGTCCCACCCCTTTTACCGAGAGAGATCAACCAACTTCCCCCACCCCCAACAACCCCCGTACCACTTCTCACGTACCGCTTCACAACCGACCGCACTTAAAATATTTGCGCAGCGGCGTGGGCCGGGTGCGAAATGATTAGGCTCCAACCACTTTCCCCTCGCCGCACCGCAAAACGCTGAAGAGGCAGTCGATTGGGCGGCGGCCATTCAGCGCCACTTCCTGTTTCCTAACACCTCCCAGACCGCGGCGGATAGGGCTGTGACCACCGGCCCCGTTGTTCACGGTCAAGTAAGCACTTTTTATCTCCTCCCTGTCGACAAACACAGTAGCAAATAAATATACGTAATTATATCCTGAGATGTAGCTTCCGAGAGTGGCAAGTTTCTGCAGTGTGTAATGTACCCATCTAAAATACAAATATTACAGTAATTATTTATATAACTCTCCTACATTGCGGGATAGTGACCCGTCTTTGGAGAAAAGCTGTTAAATGGCCAAATAAAGAACATCTATTGGTAGAGATAGTGATTTTTGGTGGAAATAATTATGCAACAATTGTATCAATGCATTACGCTCACATATGTATGTACCTCTGCTTAGCGGCTATAGGCAGAGTGTACTTGTGTAGAGGCGTCATTCGTTTGACTGTGCCAATGAGAACAAGGTTACTGCGACACTACATGTCTGTGATTTGCGGGTTGAACCCTAGACGTTGAGAGTTAAAAACAGCAAATCACTGACCATGAAGCAGAGCTGCAGATGTGCACATGAGGCTTCAAAACAAAATGTTGCATAATTCTTTACAGCAAACATCACCAGCTCTATCTATTGGCTTTTTAGTAGCTATGTACGTACGTAAGAGGAACTATTTCTGCAGAGCTTGGCTTGCGGCTTCAATCCTAACGTTCTTAGTCGATTGCTAAACAAAATGGGAACACTACTGACAGAGCATTCTGTACCAACAAATGTCGGAAGAACACGGTAGTCGAGGGGTCAGACCTCTCGCCTCTCACCAAGGCGATCCGGGTTTGATTCCCGGCGGGGTCGGTCCCCGGACTTTCGCATGTGGGAATCGTGCCGGATGCCGTTGGTCGGCGGGTTTTCTCGGGGATTTCCCGTTCCCCCGCCCTTTCATTCCGGCGCCGCTCCATACTCACCTCATGTCGCCCCTCACCAGCGCTGAAGGCCTCGAGGTTAAGCGCTGACCAAAATCTCTCACTCACAAATAGGATGAAACAACCAACTAAGTAGGGCTCTGTAATGTGCGTAATTTACCGTGCATAGCATATACACAAAAAAAAATCGTTAGTGCTGCTGAGAAATACGAATATGTGAAAAAGGTCAGGTGGGGGCAATAAAAAGATGCAAAGTACCTAAAAGTACTGTCGCTTGCATACTCTTCAAAACAGTGCATCGTGTACTGCCACAGCACTTGAAATGACAATCCAATAATTACATGATATAACTAAGGTTAATTCTACTACATATTAGAAAGATCAATGTTAAAAGTTCGGCACAGGGACAATTTCTGCCGCTTGAGCGCTGGTGTCGGTAAGGGACGTAAACAAACCAATCACACAGCTTTCCTGATTTTAAATTACACGAGGTTGATTATTTGAAAGCCAAAGTTGGTTTGTCTTTCGCTTTATATTTATTTGAATGACTTAACTTTGCCACGTTGTGTTAATATTACGTTTCGTAAATTTTTTTAGCTCTCATAGTTTTCCCATAGCGGCATGTCAAAGTCAGAATTTTCAAGTCACGTGGACATAGGAATAATAAAAACCAAGTGACTTACGCGAATAAAATACTGTAATTATTTTTAAATTATGTACAATTGACATATTATGAAAGATTTAAAACACACAACGTTCTTTTGCCCTTTTTAAAATTTTCCACAAATTACGTAATTGTCTTACTTTTTAGATTTTAAAAATGTTCCAAAGGAATTTCATTGTATGTTTTTAATTTTTTAGCTAATTTTTCAGTGTAAATTATTTTATTCACGTAAGTCACTTGGTTTCTGTTATTCCTATGTCCACGTAACTTGCAAATTTCGAGATTTGTCACGTGGCTATGAGAGCTAAAACATTTTAACACGTGGAAAATGTAAAGTCTATAAAATGAACACTATATCGTACAAATAGAAAATTATTGCTTGAGTAATGAAAATGTTTATTCAGCAATTTTGAAAATTTTCAGAACAGCAGTAAGGACAGATCACAACTACAATAAAGAAAAAGAGACTGGAATAAACAACAGCAGCTAATTGAAACAAACACAAGAAAACAAAAGAAGTACAAATTTCCGGCATCCTGGCCTTCTTGTTCTTGAGTTTGTTTTAGTTTGCTGCTGTTGGTTATTCTAGTCTCTCTCTTTTTTATTGTATTAGTGATCTGTCCTTAAGGTTCTTATCTAGGCAGGCTGCGTTGGTGTATGTGAGGCACAAAACCGATGGAGGGTTAAGAGTGACGTCATTCGGCGTATGTAATGTATTATCACCTCTACACACAAGCCTCGCAGCTGGCGCACAGAGCTTTACTGTTATTCATTTTCCTACGGGACATCAAGCGGTCACCGTATTATTATATTTGTGATACTTATGGTACAAATTCCAGCGCCTATTTCAAATTATTGTGTTTTTCGGATCCGGTTGGAATTTTCCTAGACACGGTAGTTTAAAAAAGCTGTTTTTAGCCATTTTAAGGGTCTTGAAAATCGTATTTCCAATAAGCGATTCAAATTTTTAAACTGACAGAAACATTGTTCGAAATGTGTTTTCTTTTCATAGAAATACAAACGTACAGCACGTTGAGATGTTTCTTCCAAATGTGATTACTTGTAACTTGCTGCAACGCGTTTCAAGCGCAAGTAGACAGGAACCTTAAGGTTGTTCAAGTGGGGAAAAAACATAATTTTATATTTGTATGAAATAGTGTTAGTTTTGTACA
Organism: Medauroidea extradentata; assembly: GCA_003012365.1. NCBI lineage: Eukaryota > Metazoa > Arthropoda > Insecta > Phasmatodea > Phasmatidae > Medauroidea > Medauroidea extradentata. The sequence goes on from PNEQ01056597.1 coordinate 21,926, forward strand.
CATTACTTGAGAGTACATATACCTCTAACGGAAAAAATTTAGCTCATCTAGTTTTCCCGTAATGGCACTTCAAAGTCAAAATTTGCGTATTTTTACTTCATACAAAACTTGAAAACCTGTTAACATAATGAAATGAAAAAAATCATATCAAAACTACGCGTTACTGTCTATGGCCTGTAGCATTTAAAACCCGTTACAAAAAATGTTTATGTTAAATAAAAAATTTCAAAATGTAAAATTTTTTTTGGTACTTTTAGAAATTTATTTTAAACACATAAATATTTTATAATGTGTTTGTATATGCTTCAAGCCGTAGACGGTGACGTGTAGTTTTGATGAGATTTTTTCCATTTCATTATATTTACTGGTTTTCAAGTTTTGTATGAAGTAAAAATATGCAAATTTTGACTTTGAAGTGGCATTACGGGAAAACTAGATGAGCTAATTTTTTTCCGTTAGATGTTAATATACTCTTAAGTAATGTCTACAAAACTAACACTATTTTATACAAATATAAAATTATGAATTTTTCCCCACTTGAACGCCCT
>PNEQ01056598.1:0-22485 GCA_003012365.1 Medauroidea extradentata
CCCTTCCTTCCTACCTTCCTTCCTCTCTTCCTTCCCCCTTCTTTTGTTCCTTCCTTTGTTCTTCCCTTCCTTCCTCTCTTCCTTCCTCCCTCCCTTCATTGCTCCCATACTTCATTCCTTCGTTCCTCCCTTACTTTCCTTCCTTCCTTCCTTCCTTCCTTCTTCTTCTTCAGAGTCCGTGATTTTTGTTGTATTCATTTTCGTTATGGCAATTTGTGGTTTGGTAGGTCAATGTGTGATCAGTAGGAAACAATTATTTAGATGGTGCAGTAATGAAATGAGTGTCAAATCCAAAGGTGATTAAATTTTGTGGTTTCTGGGGGATTTTAAAGAAAGGTAAGAAGGAAGTGGATAATCTCTTTGAAAGTGGTCCAATTTGGCCGTGAAAATGTGAATTCTCAGCAGGTTGTGTTTTGTATATTTTCTCGTAGCAAGCGTAAATGCAGTGGTAGTTAATGGAAATTTATTTTAATGGTTGTAGTATACAGTTTATGCATGACAAGGTTCGTAAATAGTCCGGTGTTGTGTTTAGCATTTTGTAACTCAGTGGCTTGTTTTGCCAAAATGTCACCTATCTATTTGCAAATACTTCATCCAGCATATGTACATTGTTCAGTGTTTGTTAGTCCTGTGTTTGTCGCAGATATAAACATGGCTTTCGTTGCATGGCCCCTCGTAAATTTACGCAAAAATACAACATACGTTTTGTAACTCATGTGATATGGTACTTGGAATATAATTAATTTCTAATGTCTTGCACAGTATACATGAGGATATTACATTGTTCATATGTATGACATTGTTTCGTAATTCATGTACTATTGAATTTGTGAAGTAAATTAATCATTGCTGTTGTGTCGCCAAATAAATACGTGTGGCATTCGTCATTCAGACTTGACAATATATTTCTATAATTATATTTTTTGTGCGACAATGTGCATACGTTTAATTTTTTCTGATTGTATTTTAAATTCGTATTTAAATGCTTTTAGATTTCTTTGTCGACTGAGGTATGTGAGATATGTACAGTCAACTCTCGATTATCCGCACTAATGGAGAGGCCCGATGCCTCGGATAATACAAAATCACGGATAATATACTTTTCCCCTTTCTTAGATCTCAGTAGAAAGTAAAAAGGTAAAATTCACTCATGCACTAAAAGGAAGGAATTTAGTACAGTAGACTCTCGATTATTCACATTAATGATTATGGTGTGTGTGCTTACAATCTAAAAACACAAATAATAGAAAAATCACTGATGTATTATTTATCTAATGAAAAAAATCGTTAATCCATGCATGCACGACTCACTGCCAATCTCGTTAATCCATTTGTGCGCGGAGCTAAATGTTTTGCCTGCTGGAAAAGACCTAAATCTTCTTCAAGCCTCTCAAAATACGGTTGTGGGCATAACACGTTGGTTGAAATAATGCGAGTAAACACTGCATGTATTTATAAATAACCAATTTTTTTTTTTTTTTTCAATAAAGTTTTTCCAACTTTTTAAAAATTATTTAAAGTGAAATATTTAGCGTGGATAATCCGCAAATCGGATCCACACACGGATAATCGTCAGTCTACTGTAGTCCCAAAAAGGGACTTCAAACTAAAAGTTTAGCCCACCCCTTTGTTGAAATAAACAAAGCCCCAGCAGAATTTTTAAATAAAAACAGTATTTTGGTCTCCTCCCCCACCCCCTAATTTCTTTCATTAGTTATGGAGGCACTGTGTCGAGCATTAGCATCACATTGATTTTTTTGTTAGTTCGATGAGTGACAACTTGGAGCGCTATGTGAAACTACTAGCATGAAAAAAACATTGAGTTATTCATCTTTCTGTTAGGTAGATACCGTAATCTTTGGGCTACAATAACACATTACTGTATTCGTGCAAAACTGGTATGAATTGTCTACTTCAAGGGAGTCCCAACATGTATACTACTGCCGTCATGGCTACGTAATTACGTACCTGGCTACAAAGAGTAAACTTCAACGTGTCCCTACTTGTTAAGAAGTGGAGCTTGTAAGAAGCAAGTATTCAGGTAGTTACACCAGTGTGGTATGAATTGTGCATAGAGGTGTTGTGTGCAGCTGCCGGACAAGTCCATCGCGAGTCTAGTCAAGTACTACTATTCATGGAAGAAGACTCGGAGCCGCACCAGCCTGATGGACCGTCAGGCGAGGAAACTAGCTGTGCATAGAGAGGAGGGCAGTGAAGGAGGTTCTGAGCTCGGTTCCAACACAGACTCCGACTCTGACGAGAAGGTTTGTAGACTTGCTACACCAGAGAAGTCGTTAAAAATAAATGTTTGTGAGCTCGTAAAATGTATAAGTGGGACGACACTACTGCTGTCGAGGGTGGCCGGAATTAACGGATACTATATATAGCTCCTACTGATAGTCGAGAAGAAGGGTTATGTTTTACAGTAAGCTGCTTGCATTTAGTGCCCGCTGTTAGAAATGCAACGTGTGGCAGTTGGAAACAAGTGCCAAAATATATTTTTTCCAAGCAGTTTTCTGTAAGTTAAACTTTTTTAGCTCGATTTTCACGGTTCCTGAATAGTTTGTGGTAGTAGAATGTGGCTGTACACTAAATAGGGTTTGAGCAGTGAGATTTTAATGTTTTGTTTTTGGGGCCTTGGTTTGTTGTCTGGTTAACAAGTATAGCTGTTGCTTTGCAAGTGAGGTTGCTGTATTGTTTTCAGAAATGGACCATTCACAGAGGAATACGTCGCAAGAGTGGCTCGCCGCCTCACCCAGCACAGAACAGTGAGGATCCCAGTGCTCAGGTGAGAACCGGGGTTCTTTCTGTAATGGTGATGCTATCAATCAAACCAAAATTTACACGACAAATCCTTGCTTAATGTTGTTGTTAGATTCTTGAAACAATGATGTTAGGCGAAAACAACTATAAATTAGGCACTTTTCCTTACTGTTAAGAATAATTATTGTACAACCATACATAATAATTTTTGTGATTTTAATCTACCTACTTGTGGTATTTTGTTCTTTTTCGGAGTTTCAGAGAAAATTATTATTAATTGTTTGAGAAAAATATATCTATTATTACTCCGAAAATAATCCGCACTGAAGAAAAAAAATTTGCATCGTTGACTATAATATTTAAAAGTAACACAAACCTCAATAACTAAATACTACCAGAATTTGTCTGTATAAATATGAATGGTACAGTAGAGCTCCAATTTAACTAACTCGGGAATAAAGAAAACTGTGATTTAATGAAAGGATTTTTAGGAGTTATCAAAAAATAACCACAAATGTATGCAATAACTAAGTAACTTTGATAAAATAAAATATAAAGTGTAGTGTAAGTCTATTGAAAATTTGTTTACTGGCAGCAGTACATTCATTTTTCTCCGTAGACCGTGTTAAATGATCTGCCGAGAAACAAAAAAAAAAAATTGTTAAAATTGGTTGAAAACTATGGCTGTTGGAGTAACTTAGAGCCGAGAGTGCACGGATGAGCGAGCGATGCTGTGTTGCGTAACAAAGGTACACCTAGATCCTCATCCTGGTGGCTGGCAAGTGAACGAGCATCTACAGGATGGCGACAGGGCTGGAAAACGGGAATAGTCAGGGAATTTTAATGGCCTGAAAAGGTCAGGGAATAGTCGGGGAAAATTCCCCGCCCCATCTCCTTTTTCGGAAATCGAAAGCAATAGTTAATATCAGTTAAAATGAGGCCTACATGAATGGAGTAGCGCGGTCTGGCAAGTGTGAAGACGCGTCTGGTGCCTTCCATCGGACATCTCGGTACCATAATCCCGGGGAAGAAAGCCATAAGTAGCTGGGCCCGCTGCGTCATACGCCACTTTTATTCATAATCTATTCGGTTGTTTACTGCTGGATGCTTCCTGCTGATGCAGAAGGCTGATAACGTGTCCATCTCTTTGCTCTCTTAGGCCCCCCTCCCCAGATGCTTCCTTCTGATGCGGAAGGTTGATAACATGTGGGCTTTTTTTTTTACGTGTGCTGTACTCCGTTAGTGTGAAAAGCTGCTACTGACTTGTAAAATGAAACAGCTACCTTTTGTAACATGAGAAAACAGATGTGCATCCTGCCATGCAATTTTCCCAAGGAATTTTTTTTTGTGTAATCTTGTATAGTAAAGTAAACCCTCGCTTTACCAGACTATTTGGGGGGAGGTGTGGTCCGGTAAATCAGATGTCCGGTAAATCGCAAAATACCAAAACCGGCACACGAAAATAGACAAGCCGATATCTTTATAGCAGTGTGATACGCTGATACGTGTAGTAACGCACCGTGTTTGTAGTGGTCAAATCGCTGGAAGTGTAAGAGGGGGAAGGTTTGTGCTGACTGGCGGGAGTAGAAAGATAAGCACGTGCCTTTGTCCGCTCATTGAGATAACTAAGGGTGTTGGGCGGGGGAAGAGTAGAAGGAGAGGGACAGGAGGCGGCTTGCCATCAGCTTGGTTTCATGTTACGTTACGTGGTAACATGGGACACGTGAACTTGAGCTATTGCTTAGTATTTCAAAGTAAAGTGTTTATTTACTAAATATATAACAAAAAAAAATTCCATCTAAACTACCGCCGTTTGCATCGTGATGCAGTATCGTATACCAGTTGCGAGATAATAAATCTAGCTGCCGTCCATGAGAATTTCTGAAGGGCATGAGACGGACATGCTGAGCGTGAGAAAGGAATGTGTTGCGCTAGTTTGTCCGCAGCAGATTTTATCTCTATATCTCGCACTCGCACATTTACACCACCCGAGCGCTGTTGAACATACATCGCCTCGTCGTGTGAAGATGCAGTAGCAAGTTTCACGTGTTTCCTGGGCCAACAGTGCCAATTTTTTTTGTTCAACATCATATTTTACACACATTACCCTTTAACTAATTTTTGCTTTATGAATGTCCAACATAGTTTGTTTCGTGACACCATAATCATCACACAACTTTGCTACCGAAACACCGGCCTCTTAACTATTATATTAGTTCAAAATTTTTGCTTGATGTCAAAGTTACTCGATTTCTTTTCTGTCCTGTTGCAGACGCCATTTCATTTTTAAAAACGTATAATCTTTATCGCGCACGTACATCAACTGCGTAAAAAATTCAAGTAGACACGACAGTCGTTCTTGTCCGGACACGTCAAAACACAGATGAGCGACTAGCTCTGCTTACCATGTTACGCGGCTGTCTGTGCGCACGCCAGATGTCACCTACCAAAGCACAGTAACCAGGTAGGTCTTGTGCTGCATGTGATAAGTAGACCTGACGGTGAAATAATTTTGTATCGCCAGATTTTGTCCGTTAAAAACGAAGTCCGCTGAATGGAGGTCCGATAAAACGAGGGTTTGCGTACTTGGCTTTTTGATTGTAGGTAGTATGTAATCATTAAATATGTTTATTATGTGATGAGAATTTTCTCCACATATAATTTAATTGTGTACTACATGAAATTGTAAATTTAATTTCCCAAATGTAACAATTGTATTACTCTGAATTTTTTACATAAATTTAAATGAATTACTTTAGTTGCAACTGTCTGTTCTAATTTTGATTTAATTATTTTATTTCAACATGCAGGATTAGAGTACGTAAAGTATATTGTTTACATTGTGTAAACTATGTAATGAATCTGTTTCCCCTGAGGTGAGAAGTTTTTACATAAATATTTTATTCATGTAGTAGGCCTTTTAATTTGTCAATTGTGAGAAGCCATAAGTTGGGTATTACTGTAAATTTTTTACAGTCAAAATGTACTTAAGAGTTGTAACTTTCAGTTCTAATTTTTATTTTATAATAGGCATACTTAATAAACTTGCAAAAATAGAGCACACAAATTATGTTGTTGGTGTGTTTACCATGCAATCGGTGTTTTTGAGGCATGTATTTTTCATGCAAATATTACAAATCGTAGAAGTATTTTGGACATACATAATAGCAGCAAATGGTTTGTCACACAAAACCGGACAATACATGCAGACATGCAAAAGGATGCTTTTGGTTGTTTACTTTTCTGTTTGTCTGCATGTATTGTCTGGTTTTCTTTGACTCACAGTTTGCTTCTATGGGGTATATATGCATAATATTTATTTGATTTTTAACTTGCCCCGTTACAAGAATGGTTTAGAAACATCACAATTTTTATATTAGTAGTACATTAAAAATTGTACTATGTGCAAAGTGCATTGAATTGGACAAAGAAAAAATGATTTATTTTATAAAGCATAAAAAATTGGGTTTAAAAAAAATTTATTAGGTCACGGAAAATTTTCAATTTGGGTGGGAAAAGTCAGGGAATTATATTCCCAGCAGTTTGTAGCCACCCTGATCTAGATACCCAGTCCACACAGCGCGGCAGTGGACAGCAGGGGTACTAATTCGCAGATAGTCCTTCTCGCCTCCATCACAGTGCACTTTCATGCAGCTTTCTTTATCGTTTAATTCTTTTACTAATAGAATGCATTAGTGTCCAGCATGATTCTGTCTTGTCCCGTGATAAAACCAGCGTATTTATAAAAAGAAATACGTTATTGTATGATTTATGCTGACTTTTTGCAACTAATTTATTAATGTAAATAATATGTTTCGCTGATTTTTAGCAAGCAGTAACCAGTTTGTTGCTCAAGCGTTGGGGCCTGTAAGTTAGAATGGCAGCCACTGAGCGTATTTATTTATAACTCTACTGTTAAACCGTAAACTTTTACTTAAGTTTTTTTTTTCCCTTGAAAATAGTATGTGAAAATTTCCTAAATTTTCTTGGAAGAGCTAGAGAGAGAGAGACATAAAGGCGACTCGGCGACTTCTCACGTGTTGATGACGTGCGCGAGCAGGCGGCCTAACTCACCAGACGCGCGCTTGACGAGTGTTCCACTGGCCGGTTTTAAGTTTTTTTACCGAATTTTTTTCTTTTACGGCCGCTGCTTACATATTGATGGTAACTGCGTTATATTATTGTTGTGGTCCATCATACTTTCTTAAAGTTACCTCCATTCCCGACAACATGCCCTAGGATTTAACTTTTTTTTTTTTTGGGAGCGAGTAAAAAAATTTGAAGTATGGTTAAACGAAACATTGATTTGGATTAAACATTTTCGGATCCCAAGGCATTTCGTTAAATCTGTTTTCTGCTGTATTTCACTACACTAGACCCTTGACGTTACTTCCACAGATGCACTTTGGGGAACCCTCCAAAAATAACAAAATTATATGAAACAAATGTGAGAAATTTCATTGAAAATGGTCTAAGAATGTATTGTCTAATTTACAATGTTAAGATACCATATTGTACTGAATGTAAGACAAGCTCAAAATTAAGATACCTCCTGTTTTACAAAAACTGAAGAAATTAAGTGGTCATAAATATGAGACTATTCTTACCGTGTGTTATAAAACCAATTTTTTTTTCAGTATTCTTTAATAATTTTGGTTTTCTGTTAGGACAAAAATAAAATTACTGTAATTAGTAAAATTAAGTGAATGTCTCGCTGCTACACTTTTTATTTATTGTGATCTCAAAATTTACAACAGCAACTAAGCAGTAAGAACAAAACCTTTAAAAAAAATTCCATGACTTTTCCCTGACTTTTCCAGGTAAGCTGCTCATGCCAAGAGAACATCTTAAAATGTTAGGTCTGATTTTTTTTTGTAATTTTTTTTATCGTTTGCTTATTACTGTTCAGCAGTTTACCATTTTTTACTAATGCCATCATGAATTTAGACAAAAACAGCATGCGTTTGAATGGGAATGTAAAGTTCTTTATTCAGATCAACATATGTTTCCACAGACTCGTCACACTTCTCTATTATTACAGTATATATTTTTGTTTTATCAAAAATGTAAATTTTTTTTTCTTTCAATTACATTACCATTTTATAACCATCTAAAACACGCTGCAGTAAAATAGAAATGATTTAAAACACAACTGTTTATAATAAAACTGAGCTTACAAAGACAAATGAATGTACGTAAAGAGATCAATGTTACGTTCTAGACAATAGCACTGGTAGCAGCAATATTCTTTCCGCCATCTTAAATTTATTATGCAGTGATCGCAAGGATTACACGCGATCTTGGTAATTTGCCTATGGCTTTGCACGTGATCACCAACCTTTGCTGTTTCTTCATTGTTCTATTTCCAAACCAGTTTAGATGTCCTTTCTTCGTCATCTATGGCTCTGATTTCTCGTGTTTTTATTGCCATCGGATGGCGAAAACATTGGCGAAAAACATAAACAGTGATGGGGGGGGGGGGTGAATTTTGATAATGTGATATGCTGGAAAATTTAACATTGCACTAAATGACAGACAAACGGGACCTGAAGAAAAAAGTGCTATTCGCTGGAAAACGTAAATAACGAAAACGTAAATAGAAGGTTTCACTGTAAATATATGCTGTGGCTTGTAGGTCGCCATGCTCGCTCATCATACAGGTTACTGCTTGCTAAATATACTTTGCACTCGAGCGTTTTTAATCATCAACGAAACATTATTTATGTTTATGGTAGTAAATTGAATGTATAAAGTCTCCATGAATAATATTACTACGTATTTTTATAAATAACTAATTTTATCACTGGACGCAATAGAAAATAACCATGCAGGATATCAGTGCATTCCATCAATAACAGAATTAATCAATTGAGCAAGCTGCACTGTCATGCATTCTGAGGGAGATTATTTCTGTAGTGTTAGTACCCATGGTGTCCACCGCCACGCTTTGTAGACTAGGTACCTAGATTCTCGTTTACTCGCCGCTAGGGTGTGAATCTAGGCATACGCTTGTTACGCAACACGTCATTTGCTCAGCAGCACGCTCTCAACTCTGAAATCACTGATATACATACAAACATACATACATACATATATATATACACACACACATATACCATATTTACTCATGTATAACACACACTTTTATTCTGAAACAACTAATCTAAATTCAGGGGTGCGCACTATACACAGAAAATAGAAAAAACGTGGGGGGAAAGGCCAGTGGTGGGTCGTGGAGAAGGGGAGGAGTGAGAAGGCAAAGTTATAGTCGTAAACTAATGGGTGTCAACAGTGGGAGGCAGAGAGAGAGAGCCCGGTTCCTCCGTCAATACTCCTCTTCCTTTCCTTTTCTTCCCCTTCCCAAACCAGTGCTTTGTTGTAACCGTCGATGATTGCCAGAAGTTGACTACCTTTTACACGGGTACTTTTAAACTGTTTGTTACAAAGTATGTTGCTCGGCTATTTGATGTGGCAGAAATGAAACTTTGTGATAGCGGAGAAGGGAAAGCAATCAATTTTGACGTTTCATGATTAGCTATTGTTCCATGGGGAGAGAAAGAAAGAGAAAGGGCATCATTGTTCTCTTTTTTTTACCCTTCCCGATCCCCCACCCGAGAAATATATTTGGCGTGTCTTGTGACCAGCTATTGTTCCATGGGGAAGGAAGGAAGAAAAAAAGACATTCTTCCCCCCCCCCCTCCTCCAACACACCAGGAGTGATATTAAAGGCAAGCTTGCTGCTGTCACTGCATGTTATCTTGGTTGGAGAGGGATTACTGTATCTCAGAAGTTAGGAGGAGGGGGGACATGCTGGAAGCCTGGCACAGCAGAGACAGGGTGGGAATGTTGTTCAGAAACACACATACACACACGCGGTGATAGCTGGCAGGCATCAAGCGACCTTGGCAGAGAGACAAACCACCCCTTTCCCCCCTTGCAGCCAACACCCCCCTCCCCAACCCCTTGGGCTCGTCTATGCCCTCCTCTGCCTGGTTGTTCCTTACCATGAAGGTTTAAATAAACTAAAGACCATACTGAAATCTGGACACAAAATCCTGGCTGCCTCACCACAGACACAAGACTTCCCAGATTGGTTTTCAAACGACCACCCAACCTCCGCAACAAACTAGTCCATCCGAAACTCCCACCGACTGCAACCTCCAGCAAAACAGTTAAACTGCAGAGGCTCCTACCCTGCAACAGTTCTTGCTGTGGTTCCTGTACCCACTTCAACAGCAGACTGACAAACCACACATATCCCATCCAAGGTAGCTACAACTGTACAACAAACCTGATATACCAGCTAACACTGTGATGCAGAGTACATAGGCCTAACCTCCAACACTCTAAGACAGAGAATGAATGACCACCGAACTGATACAAAGCAAGCCCTAGCTGGATGCAACATCTGCCCACAAGAAATGCCAGTTGCAGCTCATGCAATTTCCCACAACAAAGACTTTGATTCCTGCTACAGCACCAGAATTGTGAAATCCTTGCCATCTTCTTGCAATAGTTCAGAGCTCAGATGTTGGAAACTAGCCCACCAATATATCACGAAATCAAGACAGCCTCCAGGCCTCAATATCAGATAACTCAATTTTCCTCCTCCCTATTCATTGCAAGCCATCACAACCAGACAGACCTACATTACTGCCCCATGTTTGAAATCCCCGCCGTGCTTAGTTCGCCTTCCGGCTGCTAGGCTTACAGGTAACAGAGCACACACTGCTGCTTGATTACAGTGTGCCATGTCTTGCCGCCTGAGGGAGCTAGTTTAATACTGGCGAAAGATTTATTTATGTTTTTTAGGCGTGGCTTATTTTACAGCTTACTTGCAGGTTGTGTTTGTCAGTCGTTTAGATGTTTGTCTATCATAGTCTGATATTTTTCTTTACAGTAAGTACAAAAATATATATATACATACATTTTTTTCCCCTGTTTGAATAATTGTGTGAGTAATTGCATAGGTAGTATTAAAAAACACAGTTATAAGATTAAGAAGTTTCAGAGGATGGTAAAAAAATTTGTGTACAGCAGGGTTTTGTGGAAAGTTTTCAAATGAGCCTACCTGTAAGTATGCTAATGTAAAATGGTTCCAATAACTTCCTGGAACTGTAAACCTATTAACTTTTTTAAGTTCGATAAATTTGCATGAATGTGGGAGTAATGAATTTTGACGTAAAAATTGCAGTGTGTAGTTTACGCTAAAATGTAGCATCTGGTAGGCATTTTACTGATTCTCTTGAAAAGTTAGCTAAAGTCTGTATATGATAAAAGTAGTTCTGGGACGAACTCAAATTTCTACAACGAACCAAACTCGAACTTAATGTAACAATAGCTCCCTCAAATCAGAACATAAACCGAACCTTCCTGTTATTCACCGAACTCAAAGTGAACTCTAAATAAACGGTTGTCTATTTTATTACTGCAGTAAAGAAAAATATTCGACCCTTGACATTTTTTCTAAAGAGATGAACATTCTTTATTCGTCAATATACAATCAAATATCAAAACACCACCTGTTTGGTACGCTGTTCATTTATTTATTTGTAAATATGTATTAGAAAATTAACTTGCACATAATACACCACTAGATTTTCAGTACCACACAACATACTAGCTAGGAGCAATATTTTTCCGGTCAAAGTCAAGATTCGAGTTTGTGAGACGTTGCACTTTCTTACAAAAACATATTAGTGATTGTATAAATAACACGCTGCTGGTGCCAGGCATGCATCACACAAAGAGAACAAAAATTGTCAGTGTGGGTGTATCGACATCATCTTGTCTAGTGTGTCGCACTATTGATCACCACTTTAATATAGATTTTTCAAAGGAAGAGGTTAGCAAATGTTTTCTGTACCGATGTAAACAATACAATCACGTATTTTGACGTGCTTGAATGTAATGTGGAATACGTTTTTAGTGAGAGTTCGTTTAGAAATTCGTTAATTACTTATAGTTTGCAGATTTTTGAATAAAACTTGAATGTTTTATTTATTCTTCGAACTGAACTCTTAACTAATATTTTTGTAACATTATTTCTACGAACCGAACCCAACTTAACCTACAAGTTCGGGTTTGGTTCGAAATTCGACCCAGCTCTAGATAAAAGGCAACTTAATTTAAAAATTGCAATTTTAATGCACAGTTTTACAATATCATTTTGTGGCACCTTGAGGCCTTGTAAAATCATGGTTCAACTGTATATTCTCGTTCCTTAGGACATTCCAAAGACAAATGTTGTTGTTGCTACTACATATGCAGAGTAAATAACTTTATCTTTATCACTTCAAATTGTAACACATTTTTAGCTCTTTCAAAAGTTGTTTGGATAAAACTTATATCACACTGCCATGTCTGTGCAGAGTTATTAAATACTAATCTTAACAGTGTATGTGCTGAAGGGCTGTGTTGTGTGTTTGCAGAAAGAGTCAGCGGATGGAGGAAAGAGTGCGTGCTCAAACTGTGGGGTAGCTTGCACCCACGTCCACATTTCTCCCAAGGGCAGCATGTGCAGTACCTGCTTCCAGCACTGGAGGTGTGTGTGTGTTGTGTTTCATTTATTTTCCTGTTCCCACACACTTGTATTTACCCATGTAAGACCCACGCCCTGAATTTTCAACATAGTCTCAGGGAAAAAGAAATGTTTTTATTGTATACACTAGACCCACGATTTTACGAACCCTGGATTTAACGAAGGTAGCGATTCTACGAATACAATCTCAGGAACCTTCAAAAAATAACAAAATTACACTAGACCCCCGATTTTACGAACCTTGGATTTAACGAAGGTAGCGATTCTACGAATACAATCTCAGGAACCCTCAAAAAATAACAAAATTATATGCCAAAAAAATTGTAAGGAATTACGTTGACAATGAATAAAACATACTGTATCTAATTCACGGCATTAAAATATGAATTGTAGAGTTGCAGTTATTACTTGGTAAGTCACAATATTAAAAATAAAACAAAAATAGTGAAAATCCGTTAAAAATTGCGGTAGTGACAGTTTGAAAACAGTGCGGTGGCGTCTGTGCCAAGCCGGCAGGCCAGTCTCCAACTACCACGTAATAGGATCTGTATTGAGGTCGTACTATAGACGTAAAGTTCCAGCGCATGCGCATATGCTCATTTAACTATAGTACAGCCTCCTTCTAGGCTGTTTCACGACGTCTTATATCTCTCTCGTCTCGCACCGAATGAGTTTACTTTTTTACACGAACCCTATAAATAATAGCGTGATATTTTTCTTTATTGCGTTAACACCATATGTACTTAAAACGATTAACTTGGCGCATAATTTGCTTAAACAATTCGTTACTGCGTGTCGTAAAACGTGGGTTTCACAAATGAGCACGATAATAGCACTACCTATCATCCAAGTGCAGAAACATTTGTCTCCGGGTATGTCGAACTTGGAAAATAAATAGACGTTCATGTATTACGTAATCCCGGAACTCCTAATTTATTTTTACTGCATATTCTGACTGTGAAAATGATTATTTTCAATCACTTATACATCTAATTCTCGACCATTTTTGGTAAGAACCTCACTAAATGGCGTTTTTGGAACATTGAACGTCGGTAAATGCTACGGTGCCGCTATCTATCTGCCATCTTGTGAACGTTCGTACAGTTGCGCTATCTGTTCACTCTGCACGCTACTAGTATCTACGTTCTCATACAATTCATCAACAACGTGGAGGGAATGTTTTTACGTTAAGTTATACAAATAGGCGCAACGAATAAATACATTCGCTTATTCCTTCTTTCTTTTGTAAATAATTTACAAGGTCATTTTACTAGTAAGGAATACCTACTTTTTTTCCATTAAACGCTACACAAGTCGGGTTTTTCGCTCGTTAGAAGGCACTCGACAGCTCGATTTTCTCTTTTTTTTAGGGCAAAGGTCGATCATATCTATTGTTTAGCGGTGTTCTTTTGATCGTAAGACATCTGCCTATTGATATGAATTTATACTTCAACTATCACTTGCGTAATTTTTCCGTTAAATGCTACGGAAGTCTGTATTCGCTCGAGAGAAGACACTCGGAATCTCGAATTTCTCATTTTTTGGGGACAAGAGTCGGTCATATCTACCGCTCAACAGTGTGACGTCTGGCTACTGATATCAATTTATGTTTACATTATTACGTTAATTAATTTCCCGCAAAACGCTACAAAATTTGGGGCCTAGAGACACTTTGCAGAAAAAATGCAATTTTACAATTTTCTGTTAAGGAGGGTGGGGGGGGGGGCATAAATAAGCCGCTATCGAATTTACGAAGGTAGCGATTTTACGAATTTTGTGAGAGGAACCATGAGTATTTGTAAAATAGGGGGTCTAGTGTACTTCCAATTTTATTTCCTTTTGCTCGAAAACATAATTATATGATTTAAATATGTGGACGACTTATTAAGAATTAAATTACAGTATTGTTCCTATTTAACAGACTCGGTAAATATGAAAACAGCTATTTAAAGGTAGGATATTTAGGAAATTTCAAAAAATAATTTAAAAATGTATGAAATAACTAAGTAACTTTGATAAACTGGAATATAAATGGTAATATAAGTCTATTTTTAAAAATACTAGATCCTCATCCTGGCAGCTGGCGAGTGAACAAGCATCTAGGTACCTAGTATACAGCGCAGTGGTGAACAGCACAGGAACTAATTCACAGATAGTGCTTTGCGTCTCCTTTAGAATGTGCTGCAGTGTGCAGCGTGCTCTATTGATTAATTCTATTACTGATGGAATGCAGTGATGTTCAGCGTGATTATTTACGGTCGCTTCCCGTTATAAAACAAGCGAAATTATATGTATGCAGGCTTTTTACAATGAATTTTTTACCGTATTAGCGAGCAGATAGAGTTTGTTTCACAAGTGCGACTGCCTACGAGGTACAATGGCCGCCGCTGTCGTCCTGTATTTAATCATTATTTTACTGTTTTCTCGCACACTTTTATTTATGTTTTTATTGCAACTTTTTTCCCATGGGATTTTTTCTGAATTTAGTTGAGCGGGCGGGACAGAGATGGGAAGATTGAAGGCTCGGCTGTGTTAATCATCACTTCTCACGTGTTGACAGCAGGCGGTCGGACTTAACTCACCATGTGCAAGCTCGCAGAGTGTTCCACTGATAGTTTTGGAAAGTTTTTTTTTTTTGCCATTTTTTTTTCTTTCACGGTTGTGGCTTACCTGTTGACAATGAATGTGTTTTATTATTGTTTTGAGTCGACAGACTTTTTTAAAATTACCTTAAATTCCGACAAAACATGCGCAAGGATTGAACTTTTTTTGCGGAAGGGGGGGGGGGAAGTTCAAAAAAATATGAAGTCGGATTTAACGAAACATCGATTTAGAGTAAACATTTTTGGGTTCCATGGCATTTTGTTAAATCGGGGTTCTGCTGTACTGGTAAGATATTAAATAGCCCTAAATGAGCAGATAGGTTTGTTTTGGTTACAGTAAAACCTCTTTATAAAGACCCCTCATGGTTCTCTAGAATAGGGTCTTTATATAGGAGTGGTTTTATAAACAAATTTAATTGTACAGTAAAACCCCTATTTTAAACCCCCATTCTTATTGAAAGGGTTGTTATAGAGAGGTGGTTATTATAAAAGGGGTTGTTATAAAGAGGTTTTACTGTACTCGGTTATGCAAACCAATGTAACTTTACTGTACCTTATGGTAATACCGTATTTACTCGCGTAATCGCCGCATTTGACCAAATTTTAGGCCCAAAAAATGGGGTGCGGTCATTATCAGGGGTTTTCAAAAAAATTACCTTCTGAATTTTGTATGGTGTAGAATATAACAAATGTAAATTTTTTTTCTATATTTACTCGTCCATAGCGTGACCATTCCTCCAAAAATAAAAAATAAAAGATTTTGTCGGTGTATAGTACAGTAAACATGGAAAAATTAAGAGACTATAAAATCTTGTTAATCCATTTATGTGCGTCATTCAATTAAAGTCGTTCAAAAATTATCCCGCATAAGACGTATACATTTTACGGTCCATTACATGTACGCTTTTATTTCCCGTGAAGTAGTTTATAAACAAATCCGATTCACGCTTAAAATGTCACAACTCTCCAGACGCCGTTACGTTTATCAACAGAGCATCATCAACCAGCGATTGCGAGTCGTCGTGTCAACAGCGCGTAAACCAGCGAGCGTGACTCATCGTGGCAACAGCGCATCAACAAGCGAGCGTGACTCATCGTGTCTGGTACCTAGATGCTCGGTTCTGCCGCCATGTCTGTAGGCACGAAAAACGAAGGATCTAGTCGTGCGTGCCGGCGCGCCGCGCTTCCAATCGACGAACGTTTGCAACGATCACGTTTTGGAGATCACATTTTTGCCATTCTGGCCAAGATGTTTTCTCGCCGAAGTCCATAGCAAAACCTGATACCTTGGTAAACGTATCAGAGTTTTACTGTATTGTATCCCATGTTGAAAAATATGGGGTACGGCCATTATTCAGAATTTTTAAAATACTTCTCTAGGCCTTTCAAAATAATGGTGTGGCCATTATGCGAGTAAATACGGTAGTTTTTCAAAAAGCTATGAAACACCATCTTTACATTATAAAACAAACACACAAATTTGCAGTGTACGTCAGCTATGAAACTGAATAATGCCCACTATCGCCACAGTTATAATTACTGTAATAACAGAAATAAATGACTTTCAAAAGTGAAGGACTTGTTGAGAAATGAAACGAAAATGAGATATAAAGAATTTGCGTATGGTCCAAGATTTGAACTCCAAGAAGATTTAACCCCATAACAAAAGTTGTATAACAACAGTGATTTTTATGTTATGTAGCCATACTGGGTAGGTGATAGAAAATCCCGAACTGGCCCGAGCGATAATTGTGCTGTAACGATACTACACTCAGAATACTCTTCTTCCTCACACAATACTGCCCATCATTAACAGAATGATAGAAGTAACTCAATGTCGAAACATTTAGATGCCTATAACAACAAATTCAGAATAAACGCCCTGATCTCACTGCTGATCTGGACTCGAGTGAGATACTGATCCTCGTGCAGCACACAAACTCTGTTTGCAGTGTTACCGGCAATGTAAAAAAGCAATAGAGAAGTATGAAACAGCGCAGCTGGCTTTCTTATATTTTAACACAGCCGTGTGTCAAGTTACAGGACCGTCGAGGACAAAAAAAATATTCCATTTATCAGTTGACCCTTCAGCCTGGCAAACTTGCAGCATCGGAGGTAAACAACTCCGGTTAAAAGTGGCCCACGTGACAGTGCTGATTAAATAGCAATGTCCTTTTGTATTAAACTGTTACAGAGCCCAGTCATTAGACTTGCCACCATTTGAAACAACACAATTACCTACCACAGCGTAGAACAATGACAGTGATTGTACATGGGGAAGATGTTTTCCAAGTTTATAAAAAAGGGAGCATCGGTATTGTGAGTGATTGTGGTTTAATTTTCACGCCAAAACTGTTAATACGGCTTTGTAAAATTTTGTTTCTCACCATGTTCTGTTTGAATTGTGTGGTGTTTGAAAATTTCTTAGTTGGGTTTAACTCGTTGATTTCCACTTTATTTCACTGTGGTGTAATGTATGTTAATATATACCGTATATACTCATGCATAGTATGCACTTTTATTCCAAAACAACTGATAAAAATTCAGGGGTGCATACTATACACGGAAAATAAAAAAAAATGTGGAAAAAAAAGATCAGTGGTCGGTTGTTGGGTGGGAGGGGGGTGAGAAGGCTAAGTTAAAGTCGTAAATTGATGGGTGTCAAGGGTAGGAAGCAGAGGGAAAAAAGGCAGGCGGTGGTCGTGAAGAGGAGGGAAGGTGACAGGGTGGCGACAGGGCGGGAAAACCGGGAATAGTTAGGGAATTTTAGTGGCCTGAAAAGGTCAGGGAATAGTCGGGGAAAATTCCCCGCCCCATCTCCTTTTTCAGAAATCGAAAAGCAATAGTTAAAATCAGTTAAAATTAGGCCTACATGAATGGAGCAGCGCGGACTGGCAAGCATGAAGATGCGTCTGGTGCCTTTTATCGGACATCACGATACCATAATGCCGGGGAAGAAAGCCATAAGTAGCTGGGCCCGCTGCGTCACATACGCCACTTTTATTCATAATCTATTCAGTTGTTTACTGCTCGATGCTTCCTGCTGATGCAGAAGGCTGATAACGTTTCACCTTCGGCTTTTTTTACGTGCAGGTCTCTCGTCTCTCTTAGGCCCCCCTCCCCTCCCTCAGATGCTTCCTTCCGATGCGGAAGGCTAATGTCTTTTTTTTTTTACATGCACTAATCTCCGTTAGTGTGAAAAGTAGCTACCGGCTTATAAAATGATACAGCTATATTTTGTAATATGAAACCTGAGAAAGCAAACACTTGCATCCTCCCATGCTGTTTTCTTTCTTTCTTTCTTGTTGTTTTCATTAACTTTAATTTGTAACACACAGTCGCCTATTGGCAAGAAGGGATGGTAGAAAGGTTGGGCGGAATTCTATTTTTAGAGCAACGGTGTGTGCTTGCTTGTGAATAAGATGGTTGAGGTGTCAAGGGCGAAGAACCCCTCTGAGGGGAGGGGAGACGGGAGCTAGGAGGTTGTAGAGTTACAAAAAATCTGATTAAAGTACTGCTTTACATGCTTATGGCAAGCACACTTCACAGGATCTCTCGGTGAGTACCTCTACAATACTCATATAATAAATTTTTCCAAGGAATTTTTTTGTGTAATCTTGTATAGTACTGGGCTTTTTGATTGTAGGTAGTAAGTAATCGTGAAATATGTTTATTATCGGATGAGAATTTTCTCCACATATAATTAAATTGTATACTGCATGAAATTGTAAATTTAATTTCCCAGTGTAACAATTGTATTACTTTGAATTTTCGACATCAATTTAAATTAATTACTTTAGTTGCAACTGTCTGTTGCAATTTTGATTTAATTATTTTATTTCAACATGCAGGATTAGAGTACGTAAAGTATATTGTTTAAATTGTGTAAACTATGTAATGAATCTGTGTTTCCTGAGGTAAGAAGTTTTTAAACAAATATTTTATTCATGTTGTAGGCCTTTTAATTTGTCGGTTGTGAGAAGCCATAAGTTAGGTATTACTGTAAATTTCTTACCATCAAAATGTACTTATGAGTTGTAACTTTCAGTTCTAATTTTTATATTATTATAGGCATACTTAATAAACTTGCAAAAATAGAGCACACAAAATATGTTGTTGGTGTGTTTACTATGCAATCAGTGTTTTCTGAGGCATGTATTTTTCATGCAAATATTACAAATAATTAAAGTATTTTGGACATACATTGTGGTGGTACATACAGCCACGTTAACGTTTATATTAATTTTTAATTTGTGCGCCGGTCAGCAACGAGCGTCCTCTTATCTCAGGTGTCTTAAGTAGGTCCGTAAAAACTACTAGAAAGTAATTAATTTAGTCCAAGATTTCACACTTTTTTAAACTAAACGTTTTATTCTTTTTCTTTCTTTTCTTGTCACAGCTCAACTATGTAACAGCAAATAAAAAAAAAAACAAATCAGTGGACGACACGCCACCTCAGAACATTCCTCGAATACCGATATTTCACTTGGCTTGTAATTCAGAAAAAACTCCGCTCCTGTCAGGACGCACGCCCTACACCATCTTCGCGGTCCCGCGGCCAAGCCCTCTCTGCCGTCCAAACTGCCTGCCTCCCCTGTTTACGATCACGTTTCCGGGGAATGTTCTAGAAGGTTCTAGCATGATCTCATATAAACATCTATTTTGTCTAAATTCAACTGCAAAGGATATAAAACAAATTTTTTAACATAGAAAAATTCAGTAATTCACTATGATTACCATGGTATAGCATACTGCCTAGTTTAACATTTAAAATTATTAAAATAAATATAAAACTAAATTCGCGCCGAAGCACCAGGAAGTTAAAGGTTCATACACTCCCATGTCCTTCACAGTTTTCTTGGAACTTGCTGTCTTTGTCCTCCCCCACCCAGCTTCTCCCATGCGCCGGCCAGGCGGCCCGCTAATCCTTGCTCACTCCTCAAAAATGCGAGGGCTGATCTCACTAAGCATAACTTTTAAACACTTGCATTTACCTTCAAACACCCAGAGAGCAAAGTGGTTTGAAATTAAATTCTGATTCAAATGAAACCAAACAAGGCTATGCTCCGATAAACTTCACTGTTTAAATTCCTGGACCAAGACTATTTCCTCTTACAGTAGTGCTCTTATGTTACACCAAGCAATGTGATTGGCTCGGGTTCCAAACTCTGAATCCCAGGCAGGCCTCTCGTGACTACTGCTACACAATAGGAGGGTTAAAAACTTGTCTGATAATGGACAGAAGTTATACAGGTGCTTTTAAACTGTTGGTTACAAAGGGTTGGCAATTTGATGTCGCAGAAATGAAACTTCGTGGGTGGTGGGAGGAAGCAATATGGTAAGTTAATTTTGACTTCTCATGGTTACCTATCAGTACATGGGGAAAGAACGAGGGCATCGCCCGAGAAAGATATTTGATAGCTAGTAACCAGCTATTTTGATGGCTAGTAACCAGCTATCTTTCTGTAGGCAAGGAAGGAAGAAAAAATATCATTCTTTTTTTTTTCTGTTCCCCCACCCCCCATAACATACCAGGAGAGATAAAAAAGCAAGCTTGCTGCTGTCACAGCATGTTATCTTAGGGGGGGGGGATGGTATCTCAGCACTCAGGCACTGGAGGCAGTGGTGACCTTGGCATAGAGACAAGCCACCCCACCCCTCCTGGCTCACCCCACCCTTTCTGCCTTCAAACTCTTAAAAGTGTGAATGTTATCTGTTCTCTCTCTTTTACATGTTGCCAGTTGCATGTCCTTTCTTCCCCCTTCCTTCCTTCGCTGCTGTTTCACCTTTTTTACATACTAGCGAGACACTAAAAATTTTTTTTCCCTGTAACTTGTTGCAAAAATCGTGGTGCGCACTATACACGCGTATATACGGTATGTGCTGTGTTAAAACCCTGTTTAAAAAAATAGGAAATAAATTTCACACTTTAATTGCCAGGAGTCATGTAAGAATGAAAACTGTAGCAAGGCGCGTGAGTGGGAGGGGGAGAGAGGAAGACATGATGAAGTGGAGAAATATCCTAGAGTAAGGATGTATTACATTTGATTGCACATTTGGGCACGCTTTTTTGACTATACTGTTGCCTCCATTTAGTATAGTGGAACCCTCTTATATAACGTTTTTCAAGGGTCCAGGAAAATTTTATAACAGAGAAACATCAGATTTAAGGGGTACAAAAGAAATGCCCATGTTTCATAGCTTATAAAGAAAAATCCCATATTTACTTCTAAAAATCCATTAAAAACAACAAAAATTGTTTTTAATTTTATTATAAATTGCAATAATTAAAAATCATATAGCCTAGAGGAACTTGGGAACCGTACATTTTCATGAAATGTGCAATTAAGATATATTTATGTAACACACACAAGCAATTATCTAAACATACTCTGAAATAAAAAAAACTATATCATTTGCTGCACAAACCTGCCTACACCGTTCTAGAAGCTTGTCATCTAGCGTATTTCCTGATACTTTCCACACCTAAGTTTTTTTTACAGTAACAGATTTGGTCGAACATTTTTTTAATACTGTCTTCCGGTTTGAAACAATTGTGTTTAACGTAGTGACTGGTATTTCTAGATCCAGTGCAATGGAGATGCATGTTTTCCCACGATTTCGGCCAACGTGGTTGATAATGTCCAACTTCTCCGCCAAAGAAAATGTATTCTTTTTTTTTTTTTTTCCCCGCCGGTACTAGACATTTTGTTCACACACAGAACCATTTCACAGCAGCATACATCACATTTAACATTTATAATAAGTGAACACGTTTATTATCAATAAAGCTTCCTTTCCAATAAACGTTAATCTAATTGCTTGCGCCGGAAATGCAAAACGTAAACACGGCCATGGAATGCGCAACAGTCATGTGAACACACACTGCAACACCCTTGCAGTGTATGGACGTATTTTCACCGCTCGTAATTTGCTACTTTCTGTTAGTTACTTGACTGGCCGTTAGGCTAGAGGTGCGCGCTGTAATCCGTTGTCTGATTTATAGCGAAGTGTACAGTACTATGGATGTGTATTGCGATATCTATGACACTAAGAAATCTGTTTTTGTGCAGTTCGCGCACTTTGTAAATATTGTGGTTAGGAAAACAACACATTTATTAGTGTGAAGAAGCAAAATAGCCTGTTTTATGTTAATTTCACGTCAATTTTTATCTTATAGTGAGAAAATAAATTATGCGTAATGTGCGGGAACACAAAAACGTTATTTCCAGGAAATGTTTACATTACAGCAATGGGTAATTTGTCGGGACCAAAAAAATACTGCGTTATAAGCGTGAAAACGTTATGAACGGGTACGTTATAGGCGGGTTCCACTGGATGAAGTTGTGGCAGGAGATGTAGATTGATTTGACACGGGCTGTAGCGGGGCTTGCTGCTCTTCTCGTCTCTGTTGTGGGGTTGTTTACTATCAGGACGTCTCTGTTCGTGGCGACAGCATGTAGTGGTGCCGCTTGTCTGCTCTGCGTCTTGCGTCTACGTCGAGTTGTTGTTATCTTGACGTTTATAATTGAGGTTATGATGTTCCTATTCGGGGCGGTCAGAATGTGACGGGTGCTT
>PNEQ01056599.1:0-22484 GCA_003012365.1 Medauroidea extradentata
GGGTTTTGCCTTCCATTAGGTCCGTGTCCTGGGTTCTGTCCTTGGTGACCTGGATCTTGGTGGCCTGGTTGTTGGTGTCCTGGCTCTTGGTGACCTGGTTGTTGTTGTCCAGGGTTTTGTCTTCCATTAGGTCCATGTCCTGTGTTCTGTCCTTGGTGACCTGGATCTTGGTGGCCAGGGTTTTGTTGCTTTGTTTCCCATAGTACATTGGCTGGAATATGCCAGGACTGGACGTATTGCAGTCCTAGTATAGCCACTAGCGCTAGTATTATCAATTTCATTCTATCTGAAACAAAATGATCGTATTTTACTATATTATTCTTGCGAAGATTCTCTTTGTGCAGGTTTGTTTGTTAAATTAAATAATTTATGTTGCCACTTTGTTAACTTTTCCTATTTATCTTATGATTTCAGAGTCCGCCATGATTCCTACATACTAATTGAAGAAATTTAGGTGAGCGCTTAACATCCAGGTCTTTAGCCCTGGTAATAGGTGACATGATTTGAGTGTGGAGCAGCGCCGAAAAGAAGGGGCCGGAAACAGAAGTTCCGATAGAAAAACCTGCTTACCAGCGGCATCATCCGTCACGATTAGCTCATGCGACTGACCCTACCGGGTATCGAACCCGTATAGTTTTGGTGGTAGCCGAGTGACTTAGCCACTGCGCTAACTACGACCATAATTTTGTAGATAACATTATTTGTAAGTACTGTTGTTCCAAGGAGTTAAGATATATTCTTAATATAGTTGTGTTATATATATATATATATATATATATATATACATACACATACATATGGAATACACGTAATAATATCCTTATTTTACGTCTGCTTCTTTATGTGTGGGTCTGTTTTACTAATTTATGATGGTTTTATACTTGAAGTTTGTATCGGTTTTATTTGATTATTGATTCGTAGTTGATAACCATTTCTTTAATAAAATGTAAATAAAATTTTTAGTAGAAGAGTTTATGTTGCAAAACCATTGCTAATTTTACAGCTTCATAAAATCGATTTGAATTTGAAGCGTGTTAGTATATCACTTTGTGCTGCACGGTCACACTACAATATACTGAGTAACAGTGTTTGGTGAATTGATAATGAATATAGACTTATATGTTAATGTAAACCTTATTTATAACTGGTTCTACAAATTAAAATTTTTTTGCTATCTTAAAATAATTTTACTAATATATCATTACCACCTCTTTATTTATAAGTCACAAGTACAACGGGCTGTAGGATCATACAACATGTGCTTTACAAAATTAATTTTATGTTTCAATAACGTAGCCTACTATAAATAGAAAATAATTAAATGTTTTTATTTTACGTACTTCTTTTTTATTTACAAGGTGAATTATTTTAGTCAATATTGTGATAATACGTGTACAGAAAACGTTCATAAAACTATTTTAACACAATATAATGGGACTGCATATATGACAAGTAACTAGAACTTTAAAAAGTTCAAACGTAAGGAAATCAAAAGTTTTTTTAAAATATTGTGTGTTATTATTTGATATGAGCGTCAGTGCATCGGTGTTTGTGTTTTCCTTTTCGCAGAGTAGAACGTAAAAAAATTAATAGATTAGCTAGATATTTTGAGCAAAAGAAAATTGCAGGGAAATTCCTGGTAAATTTCTAAACAATTGTATTTTCTATGAATGTATTTAATATTTGCTTGTAAACTAATATAACTAAAAATTTAAAAAAAAAAAAAACGAGGCGAAGATTTGTTGGGCAAATACAGAATATTTTGTGGTCTGTTGATTCTCTGAATGTTTTATGAACCACTCAGTACTATACACACTGCCATGTATGAATAACATTACGAAACATATTACAAAATCAACATAAAAATTCAATTACAGTCCCACTCATAACTATTCAACATTATTTATTGCCATATTTAATATATTAATAAACATGAAAATATTTCTAAATTTCGATTATGATAAATGCTACTTAAAACAAGTTTTTACTAGGCAGTTTGGAATATAATGATATCAAAAAAATATTAAGTAACTTTAAAATTATATATATATATATAATTTCACTGTAGTTTTCAACATTAATTCAGTTACAGTCACCCAGTAATTATGATTTTTTATGAAGAAATATTTAGTTTTTGTTGCGCTTACCTCTTGCCTGAGTCAAATGCAGAGAAGAAACAAGAAAGTATGCCTTACTGCAGAAAATTCCCACCTTTATATAGGACGGCGGACAATAAACTTATCCACTACACACTTCAGATCATACCAAGTGTCATCTTTTGAAAAGTGGAAAAACCGTGAATATAATGCTATCAGCGAGGGTATAGAGGTATACTGAAGCTATCTCTTGAGCGGTCACAGTATGTTCACGTGATTAGTATTGTATTGTACATGAGATAATGAATGTTAACTCTGCGACACATGCATGTAACTTCAGAGAACATATTAGTATACAAATAGCCTTTTGATGACAAGAGTACTTTAATGATTTTTTTTGCAAACATTTACCAGAAAAGGCATTTTCAATACGAATGAAGTCGACATCTGTAGCGTGAACGGCAACATGCTGGCCTATGGTGTGTGAGGTCCTAGGTTACATTCACAGTAAAGACACTGGCTTATGTGTCGTTTTCTTAGTTTCAGTTAGTTTGTAAGCCGTTCCTTATTAAACCTACCGTATAAAACCAGGGTACGGTAATAAGCCTTCTAAAATAAAAATAACCACGAAATCTCCATGTCTGCACAATTGGGCAATAATGCAAATAAGTTGTAGTTTTAAAAAATTGAATTTATCTGTGACTTAGAAATAATTATATTTTTCTTAACTACATTACCTTCTGAGATTTTTCAAAATGGAAATTTGAAATTATACGTATTAACTACCGTAGTTTGTTATTTATTTTAGTCTAAAGATACTTAGTGTAAGAATAGTTGTACTT
Source organism: Medauroidea extradentata (assembly GCA_003012365.1). Classification (NCBI taxonomy): domain Eukaryota; kingdom Metazoa; phylum Arthropoda; class Insecta; order Phasmatodea; family Phasmatidae; genus Medauroidea; species Medauroidea extradentata. The sequence continues at coordinate 2,939 of PNEQ01056599.1, forward strand.
ATTTTATAGATTTCATACAAATAGTAATTGTTAATGCGATATTATAATGAAGGACAGTAAAATATAATGCAAATAAAAGGGAAGGTAGTAAACTGAAATAAATAATGTATTATTATCTCTTAATTAGTTGCAATATTTGAGACAAAATCCGCAAAAATTTAATTCTGCATTTTCCCTGCATCACTTCCACACATAATACTTTAGTTTGAATTGGATTACTTTTAAACTGATTCACTGAGAATATAACATTTATTGGGATTCTCAACTCCGTGACTTGAAGTGTGGCGCGAAGCGCCCTAAAAAATTATTTTCGCAGAGTAACTTGCTCTTACATTATTTTAGATTTGTTTCTTACAGCACTGCTTACTTCAAAGCTAGTGGTTTAAGGGGGATGGAGCGCCAAAGCAGATGAACTTTCACAATTTTCGACATAACTTTTTCCCCTCGCTTATTATCGGAAATCAAGGCTCGACAATCCGAAAATGATACTTTTGTGCAACTTATTACATTACTACACAGTCACAGACTGTCGTATTTTTGGAGCACTGATGGCAGAAAGGAAAAAGATACATTTTTCCTATCTTCCATCAGTGCTCCAAAAATAAGAAAGTCTGTGAATATGTAGTATATTAAGAAGGTGTACAAATGTGCAATCTATGGATTGTCGAACCTTGAATTTCGATAATAAGCGAGGGAAAAAAGTTATGTCGAAAATTGTGATAATTCACTGCTTTGGCGCTCCATCCACCTTAAAGCATTGATATGTGCCTGGTGAAACTAACAACTGCGTATTGCTTGGTCTTGCGGAGTCAGGAGACATATTATTTAACTCTGCTTATACAGTTGATTCAACCCTTAAACAATATTCTTCAGTTGGTTACTCTTACACATCATCAGATTTTCTTACCAATACGCAGTTAGCTCGATTATATTCCCTTGTTATACCGTGACAGATTGCATTAAGATAAAGTGAAATTGTTTCCGTTAAAAAATGGTATTTTACACGGAGCACAAATCGTAAATAAATGCTTCTCAGTTTCGTAGGAGACAGTTGAGTGTTTTCTACAAAAAAAAAACGCAGTTATTTGCTTACGATTACATGCGACATTACGTGCGACATGCGTTTGTGAACAATTATAGTCTACTAATTTCTTACGTATCATTGTGAACACATCATAGTTATGCATTAAGGAAACCGATACCATGGTTTTTAATAGCAGTTAGTTCCTTATTGCATTATTACGTTCATATATTATACAAGAATAGGGGTATCTTTCTGAATTTAATACTTTTGAGAACTAGAGTGAGTGAGAGATTTTGGTCAGCACTTAACATCGAGGTCTCTAGCGCTGGTGAGGGGTGACATGAGGGGAGTGTGGAGCAGCACCGGAATGAAGGGGCGGGGGAAACGGGAGATCCCCGAGAAAACCCGCCGACCAACGATATCGTCCGGCACGATTCCCACATACGAACATCCGGGGACAGACCCTGCCGGGAATCGAACCCGGAACGCCATGGTGGGAGGCGAATGGTCTGACTTCGGTCACCGCTGCCCTTTTGAGAACTAGACATTAAAATATAATTGTTTCCCAGATCAAAATTGAAAAGTAACGTTTACGTACTATTTAAATGTACTAATAAGTATACAGTAATAAAATGTGTAATTTTATTGACATTTGTCGATAAACATGTCACACTCAAAATGTCACACTTCAATACAAAACATCGTTTCACTCTAAGCGACTACTAATTGTCAAATCAGTAATATTAGCACTTCAAGTCATTAAGTAAATCTGTAATTTTTATTCGCTCCGTCATTGATAATAATATGTCACAAAACAAGTGCTTACTAACGGGTGTTCTTAAAATGTGCGTGAACTTTTAAAGTCATCCACAAGTTTATGACAATGTTCACCAAGTATTACAAAGTCTTAACCCCTGTTATAAGTAAACGTAAATCTCTTTAGTCCAACGAGTGGGTCCTCATCGCTACACAACAAATCCTAGATTATAAACCCGTCGTAACAATATTATTGCAACACGCATATTAGTTCGTTTACACGTCTTGCCATGAAGTCGCAATGCGTGGAGATGTTACAAAAATACATTCATTTTACATACGATTATCTCAAAAACGGCAAACGCTTGCATGACTACATTTTTTTTTTAATTTTCCGCGTCTGATTATTACTGTGTAGTAGAACGTGAATTACTGTGAAGTGTTCCGAAGTTGGTAGCAGAAGAAATGTGTCGAGCCACATTTGAACGATGATGGGTACATGACATTGCCAAACTAAATTACTTAAAATTAAGTAATGTCATTTATAAGACACCGCACAAAGTTAAGTTATGTAATATTATGTTGTTTTATATTTTAATTACCATGTAATTTGAAAGTGTAGTATTACTCCCACAATTTTCACTTTAGGAACAAAGGGAAATCACTTTTTCACCAATGTTTTTTTTTTTTTTGTGATCTATCACCACACGAAATTAACACACTTCTTCCTGACTCATCCTGTATGTATAACATAGTCACTAGTAGGTTTGGTAAATAGTTGCTTGAAATAATAACATTCCCGTATGAAAAATTAATTACGTTGTCAATATACATAATTATTTTAACACGTTTGTAATTTCCATACAGTAAAATGTCAAAATTACTATGTTCATAAATGTTTTAATAACTGTGAACGAAATTAAATATAGACTATTAAAATTTTAACCGGTATATCCTACGGCGCATATTTGGTTTAAGTATTTCTGTCACGTTGCACCTGTTAAAATCACGCACACTTGTTTAATCGTTAACACTTGACAATTCTACGCGTCATAAAATAATTTTAGGAAAAAACGTATTATCACTGATCTTCTTGGGTGGTCGCCTTGGAAAAACCAGTAAGATAAGCAGACACGAGATAAGACTAACAAATAATGAAAATTACCAGCGTCGAATACCACAGAGCACTTCAACGAAGGTCAGATAAACTTTTTCAAAAATAAAAGTTTTAGTATCTTTGTACTCTATATCCACGCGTGTTCCAATTAACACTCCTTTCTTGCACAGATTAGAAAACTGTACAAATATAATTTGTACTAAGCGCTCTTATCTAATTTCCTAGTATAATGTCGTCGGGACTGTATTAATGCAAAACCACGAGTAATTTCACTCTAACAACTCTACTTTAATAATAAATGTATACACTATTTGGAAGTTAAAGAACAGAATCTTTAAAGCATATCTTACGACAGATGCGCGCGGCCAAAGAATACTGATAGCACAGACATAATCCTCCCAAAAAGAAGTTTTAAATAATTTTTGCACTAATGTGTACTGTGGCAGAAATATTATTGTTGGTTTTTGTCTTTCAAAAAATAAGCTACTTATTTCTTACGTTGTTGATGAGGCTGTGCGCCGTGTACTTGAGGAATATTAATGACATGTGACCAGAAAAGTGCAAAGTAATGTTATCATTCGTGACAGTAGCGACCAAGGAGCACGTTGATGTGGCGTGCCACTGAGGAATGCCATTTGTAGGAAGTTAGTAGGTTTGAAGACCAGCGACAAGCACCGTCTAGTTGGGCACAAACCACAGTCATGTTCCAATACCGTATATTCTGTGTGTACAACATATACTCAACGTCGGGAACAATAAACATGATTGTGGTCATGAGTAAGTGTTTACAGTATCATCACGTCGTATCCAGTTGTATTGGATGGTACAGGAAAGTATCACATTGTCAACGGTTTGTGGTTTTCTGTAGGTAAATGCAGTGGCATTGGCAGAGAGGCATCCAGAGTGTATGCTGGAATGTATCCAGAACGCGCAGGCAGACGTCTGTATGCAGGCATGTTTCGGGCAGTTGTAGATCTGGCTCGCAATACTGGTGATTTGCGACCATCCAACGCAACAGGCCAGTTCGCAGTCCACATAGGGCCACCGTGCTGGATGTGGTTGCCACATACATGTACACATGTGGCACAGCACGGTGCATCGCATTTTGAAGGGCGTGACCAACGAGCTATATAGTAAACATAGAGGGGCAGAAACAGCAATCTCCTAGGCTCTGAGGTGAAGCCCAATTGAACGTGGTATTTTGACTCTAGATAAAATGGCGGACTCATATTTGCGGTCGAGAGACAAGAGCGATTATGCTAGTTTAAACTTTATTACAGTATAATACAAAACAATAATTATTGGCATTTTTTCCTGTGTTTAGCGGGAATATAGTGGAGCTATACAGTAACGGATTTTATGCGAACATAATGACGGATTTTTAACATAATGTTGGCCACACTGCTGTTCGCCATGTTTTCTGGGGTCAAAACAGCCGTTCAATTGGGCTTCACTTTGGAAGCGTTTCCGCCCCTCTATGTTAACTATACAGCTCGTTGGGCGTGACCATTCACATGTACCACTGGCAGGTGCATCAAATGTTCTCTCTCGTAGGTGGACAAGGCTAATCGGTTGCCATTCTGCGTTTGGGGATTGAACCAGCCAGTGGACTTTTTCAAAAACGTCTCCTGTATCTGTTTTTGGTTGGGTCAACGTAGGCTCAATGTTTGCTCCAAGGTTTGGCCAACGTTAGAAAAATGACGTATTTGCCTGAGATCAAAACTACACTCGAGCCAACTATGCTCCGACGTTGGTGTTTTTATTGAATGCCAACCCGAAACATATGTTCAACAACGACCAAACATTGACATTATAGGTCAAGTAAGTGACAAAATGTCACGTGGGCCTACATTTGCCCTACGTTGATTTTTTTGTTAGATATAACTAATTTCCTACAAATTACCAACAATTGAGACCAGAATTTAAATGTTTGCATTACATTAATTGTATTCATAGTGTCAACATTTTAATTACGTTAAGACGAAATTGGTGAAAGATCGGACAAACAAAAAGCCGGAAAAAAAGTACTTTAATAACGCAAATTCAAGCCAAATATATGTAATTCTCTTATTTCTACGGCTCTAATGAACAGCGCAGAACATTAAAGGCGCGGGTCACCTGTTTTCAACATCTTTTTTTTATTTTTATATTTGTACCAGATATTTTTTTCTTACTTTAGACATAAATTGTGATTTAATATTCTTCTTAGGAAATTTGTGTATCTCTCATAGTTTTTGCGTAATGAGTCGTAAACGTCAAAGTTTGTACTTTACGGTTTTAAGTACGTCGCTAAAACCAACTGATGTACCAAACCAAAAGAAAAATTCACAGCGTATAACAATGTTGTAGGGTGTAAATTGACACATATAAAAACAATAAAAAATTTTTTGAATTTTTGAAAAGTTTTAGAATTTTTGAAATTTTTATTTTAAATTTCGGCATTTTTTTTTAATACAAAATTTTATTTTTTGCATTTATATATGTCAAATCACAGCCTACAACATTGTTATACACTGTTAATTTTTCGGTTTCGTATGTCATGGTATTAGTTGCGTACATAAAACCGTAAAGTGCAAATTTTGACGTTACGACTCATTACGCAAAAACTATGAGAGATACACAAATTTCCTAAGATGAAGATTAATCACTATGTATGTCTAAATAGGAAATAAATATCAGGTACAAGTATAAAATTTAAAAAAAAGACGTTGAAATCTGAGGTGAAACGCGCCCTTAAGGGCGCGGCATACCGCAATTTTCATCATCATTAATGTATTTTGTATTTGTACCAGATTTTTTTTTATTTTAGACACAAATTGTGACTAAATTTGGCTCTTATGAAATTTTTTTATCTCTCATAGTTTTCGCGTAATGGCTTGTTAAAGTCATATTTTGCATGTTTCCGTTTTAACGACTACACTAAAACCAACTGATATACCAAACAAAAAAAAATCACAGTTGATAAAGACATCGCAGGCTACAATGGCATGCTCATAAAATTAAAGCATAAACAATTATTTGTATTTTAAAAAAATATATTGTACTTTTAAAATTTTTATTTTCAGTTTCAGCATTTTTTTTTTAAATTCAAATAATTTGTATTCTTTAATTTTATGAGCACACAAACAAATATATCTTATTTACTCGTACGGAGAAGAAATACTCTGGATTGCGAGCAAACCAGCACGTAAGTCTACCCGAGTAGCATCTGTAATATGGTCTAAAATAAACTTAATGTTTTGTTAAAGTGCTGCACCATCATAGATAGCAACATTTAATATTCCAAATTATCAATTATATATTCTTATTTATAAAATTAATGACAAGATGCGTGCGTATTCCGTAAACATCCAGTGTTATGCCAACAGTAACCAACTAATAATTAGTCTAGTAAAAAATTGGAAAAAAATTGATACGTAGTGTTTGTGCCCAAAATCAATTAGCAAATATTGAAAATTACATTTATTTTTACAGAAAATGTGATTAAGTTTAACAAAATTATTGTTTCACAACCTTTACCAACGTAAAAGATAATACTAAAACATACGATGCATAACTACCAACTTGTGACAAACATTAAAAAAAAAAAAAAAAAAAAACATTTCACGGTTAGAAACATTGTTCTTGTAAGACGATTGTAAAATATTTTTTATCTATGAAATTGGGTACAAATAATTTTGCGTCTCATTTTAAATATGTATTTATGTTGTAGAGTTTCTGTTGGTTTTAAAATATTGGGCCAGCATGAAATTAAGTACCAGTACCAAAACATTTCGATTGTTGAAAAATAGCTCTTCTAGTGTTCAAGTTTAGAAAAATATTCATAGTATATGGGATTTCATCCTCTTTTCCATATTTAATATTTTTTTCTAATGACGACATTAGTTAGTATTATAATGTTGGCCAAACATAAACTTTCATACTTAACGCCAACCCTTCCGTTTACCAATTTGATGTCAACTTTCAACCAACTATTTTAATTATTCAAAAACTTTCTCTTCCAATGCAAATATCTGTAGAATATTTCATAGCCTACGAGATTGTGTAGAAAATCTTTCTTTTTTCCATTGCAAATGTTCTTTAGTGTGTTAAAGAAAATATGTTGGTTATAAAACATCAATTTAACATATAAAAATCCACACCAAAAGCCAACAGTTTGTTGCCCACTTGTTGTCAACATTCAAGCAACCATTTAAAATTTCTGAAAAATTCTTTATCATTGTGTTCAGGCTGTTTTCAAATTTAAAAATATCATTTCATTTGCAGTGGTAATAAATTCCACAAAATTTCATTATTTTTAGCAATTAAGTTGGCTTACTAAATTGGGTCGACATTGTATTTATGTAAGTGTTCCAACACAATGTATAGCCAACGGCTCCAAATGATTTGCAGCCAATGAATGAACGCATGTAGCTGTTGAGGATAATTTGTAATGATCAATGGTTGTCCATTCAACATTTTTTCTTCACTCTATCAACGAATTAAAAAAAAAAGGGTTGCAATTCATATTTCATCGCTTTCTTTATAGGTTGGATTTTGGTTATAAAATAATGTTGGCCCAACATGATCATATTTGCTAATAATCAACGGTTGTCTTTCTCTAACATTTCTCCAGCGCCCTACCAACTAATGAAAAAAATTACAAGAAGCAATAATTTTGTAGTTTATTTAATTTTGTGCATATTAATGAATGTTTTAACATTCGTTTCATTAAACGTATTAAGTTGGCTATTTGACGTAAAATAACATTGGCACAACATGATAACATTTGCTAACAACCCACAGTTGTCTTTGTATCATTTATTCAGCACTCAATTAACACAAAAATTATAGTAAACAATATTTTAGGAGTTTTCATTTAATAAGTTGTTTCATGATTTAGAACAATTTTAATGAAATTTACTAAGTTGGATTGTGGATGCAAAATAACGTTGGCCCGACAATGCGATGTTTGCTAATACCACTGGTTATCTCTTCAACATTTTTCCAGCACCCTACCAACAAATAAAAAATTTAAATAAACAATAATTTAAGAGTTTTTTATGTAAGAGGTAAAGTTATGTGTGTTATGATATATATAAAGTTATTCTTATAACATGTATTAAGTTGAAAATCAGTTATAAATTAATGTTGGCCCAACGTACTTATTTCTGCGAAAAATCAAACTGTTCTCATTCTGATATTCATCCAACACTCCATCGACGAATAATAAATGGCCTTAACTATATTTAAAGAGTTTTCTTCAATAAATAGTGTATTACATTACTGTTACTTAACGTTTTCGTGTTGCAATAATGACATTTACTAAGTTTGATATTAGTTGTAGAGTAGCCTTGGGCCAACACAGTCATGTTTGCTATAAGCCAACTGTTGTCCTTCCAAAATTTTGCCATCGTTCTACCAACGAATAAAAACTTGCTAAAAATAATATTCAGGCAGTTTTCTTTTGATTAATAGATTCAAAAATGTTTATATTGTGATATATTTATGCATTCTTTTGATAAAATTTAATGTTGGCTTTTGGTTGCAACATAATATTTGGCCAGCATTATTTTTGTATAAGTTTTCCTATACAACTAATTTCTGTCATTACCAAACAAAAAAACGGTTGGTTTAAACATGTGTTCCCCAACACAACCTATTTCCTACCTTTCCAACCAATTTCCAATCGGTGGCCCAACGTATGTTTTTACTGGACGTATTGTTTACAGCCGAATCATTGTTTCACAACACAGGTTTATCAAAACATAAATTGCCATAACTGGCCACCCGCTAACCCTCACTGGCTGTGTGAACAGGACAACCAACATCGATTGAATGTTAACTGCTGGGAGGGCGTATTTGAAAAGCGAGTTGTTAGTCACCACTTCTTCGACGGAAGGCTCGACGGCAGAATGTACACCAAGTTTGTTCGGAACGATCTGCCCTTTCTCCTAGAGGATATTGACTTTGCAACGAGACGTGCAATGTGGATACAGCAAGATGGCGCACCTTACCATTTCACCATGACTGCACGGCAAGCTGTGAAAGATCAATATCCTAAATGAATCAATAGGTCATGGTGTGGATATTTCATGGCCAGAAGATCACCCGATGTAACTGACTTGGACTTTTATTGACGGGGAACAGTGCAGGTCATGGTGTACACGACAGTACGTGCTAATCGCGAAGACATGAAAACAAGCATCACTACTTGCTGTACTTAATAACTCGGTCAGTGTACGACAAGCCGCCCACCACCGCTAGCGCCCGTTACAGATTGGAACGCTGTCATGAAGAGAGGGGAGGTTTTATTGAACACTTACTGCCTTTAAAAAACATGGAAAAATAATACAAAATACGTGACATAGCAGTTTGTCTCTCTCCGTTTCACCGCAACGACGTATGTGTTCCTACGTCGTCGCTGCCCGGCACGCCACATCAACGTGCTCCTTGGTCGTCACTGGCACAGATTTAACATACTTTGCGCTTTTCCGGTAACATGTCATTATTATTATTGAAGTACATGTTGCCACCTGCTAATGTCAGGCCACCATATCGATTGCCAGATTCAATTTAAGTATTCTTCACGATTTAACTTGCACAGACATAACAAAATGGCGCTTCGCCACTAATCGGAACGCCTGTCACAAGTTTTCATTAGGCAGACGCTTTCTACAAAGAAGCAAACAACATACACGTGCAAATACTAGCGTTTGTACATCTGTCGACAAATAGCAGACACCCGTGGTGTACTCATGTGTTTGTTTGTGGACATTATGTTTCATGTGTGTATATATATATATATATATATATATATATATATATATATATATATATATATATGCATGTGTGTAGGTATGTATGTGTGTATGTGAGTGACCACATGTTTTAAATTAAGTGCTAATAAATACATCCACGGTTCTAAAATGCGTTTTTCCAGAGATACATAAATGTAATTATGTCAAGCGCAAAGTTTGAGAACCCAGACGCGTAAACATAGTTCCGATTTGTAATAAATATAATAACCACAGTTTGGTCCGCCATGACAGTTGACTGGACTTCCCGATCGTTAGACCAACTCTCAACTGAAACATGGTAATCCGAGAACGGCCAGTCTGGTTGAAGCGAGAATCTGATTAACCAAGACAATACCTTTAACTTAGAATACCTAAAACCTGAAGTTTTCCGAGAATTACTGTTTAACTATCAAGATGTCAGTTCCGAGTAACTTCGTATAGAGTCGTAGGTTTCGCCTGTATGGACACCTCAAGTGTGTTCACGTGTGATAAAATAATTATTTTATATGATTATCAAATTCTGTTAGTTTTGTAGACGATACCTGTGACTGCAGTTTCCCCTCACAAGAAAAAAATTTACTCGCAAGATGCGCTGCCATGCAATTGACTTACTTAAGGGCATGGGCCCGAGTTTCTTCGCATTTACCGACAATTATTTTTTAAAACATAAATGGGAGCCGATATCGTAAAATCGCTTCGTAACTTTGTTATGGCTGATTTAAACTTCATACTCTAATTTTGTCGAGTCAGAAGACTGCAAAATAGTTGCTAATTAGTTAATTAGCGAAATTTCCTTTTAATTGATGAATTAGCTATACTCACCATACAGTTAATCTCGAAAAATTACATTGCACAGTAAAACCAACTTGCAAAAAAGTTACGAAGTAATTTTACGATATTGACACTTGTATGGATTTAAAAAAATAATTCTTTTGAAAGCCGAGAAACTCGGGCTCAAGCCCTTAAGCCTGAAGGTCTATACAGTACCAGGTCGTCTCATGCGAGTATCCTGCAGTCATTGGCTAGTGGAAGCGTGACGTAACCCAGAGACCCAAACAACACGGAAACTCTAATATACGTGTTGTCAATGGACTTTGGACTTCACAAAGTTACTACAAAGCAATTGTGAACCGCTTACTGTTAATAAATGTAAGAGTTATATTTTAGAAATTAATCCGTTGCTTCAGTGTAAATAAAAAGTTCGGAGAAATTTATAAATATATCTTAAGACAAAAGTAATGGAGTGATTCAGTTATAGGAATATACTATACGAAGCCTTTGGCTGATTTGTGTGAACAGACGAAATAATTGCTTTGGTAATTATTTTTTTTATAAATTTGTATCTTGTTTTTCAGGCCAGCAATTCGTACCTTATTTGTTTATTGCATATTTGACACATAACCTAAATGAGTCGATGTCTGTGTTATTGTATGTAGGGCCGTCATAGTTAGGAAAATTATATTTACGAAATAAACAAATATATGTCATTAATATGAATAATTGTTTCTACTGTATAATATTGAGTCCGTCTCAATCAAGTTATATATGGTGCAAAGTTTTCATGCATTGTAATTTTTACTGTAAAAAATTTACATAGGATTGCCCATGCAGTGTGCCTTGAAATGCTGATTCCAGTCAGTTGATACATTGGGGTATAATTAAAATTACTTTTATGTTTCAGTAATATGGAAAGTAATTAGGTACAGTTTTTGTGTACAGTAGCATAACCACGTAAGTTTATTTTAGATAACTATGCATAGGTTTTTCAACTTTTTTTTATTTTTCTGAGTACTATTTTCAAACATCCTTATTTATTTTAAAATGCTTTCGTTTTTATTTTGCGTGAATAAATATTTTTTACAAATATGAAACTCTCATTTGGGAAACCAAAAGATACATAAGCGTGCTACCAGTTTAAATATACCGTACTAAATATGTGCAGTGTCCTGACTTGCTTTAGTCTTTTGTAAACTATTTGAACAGTACAACGAGTTCCAGACATTTTTTAAATTTAAAAATAGTTAACTGAAAGTTATTTAAATGTTTTGTTGCATAGCCCATGGCATGTTATATGCCTGTGAATTATTTCACTTAAATAAATCAGCTGGATTTCATTATTTGTATGGCAGCGCAACATGCAAAATTTGACTTTGGCACACCGTTAGGAGAAAACTATGCGAGCTAAAAATTTTTGTGAAAGGAAATTGTACTCACAAGTACCATCTACAAACTAACAATATTTCATATAAAAATATAAAATCATGATTTTATCGCACTTGAGCACACTTAAGGACATTGGTGAAAGGGAAATATAAAAAAATTTTAAACTGAGTGTGGAGTGTTTTAGAGGAGCCACTTTGCCTACCTGCTTCATGTTACGTGTCCTAAGAGCAAAACTGTTATTTGAAACTGCATTGATCAGGCGTTTGTGAAAACACTTTTCGGAACAACCCCTTCAGAACATGTTTTATGTAATATAATGAGTGAGGAAGATAGATTACCTAATTGACTTGAAGAACAGTACTTATATTACTGAATCGACCATTTAGTGGTTGCTTAGAGTGAAACGATGTCCTGTAACGAAAATTTTACAGGAAACGTGTTTCTAAAATGAAAACTGTCAGCGTTGTTTCTTGAAATAAGTCCGATTGGATAGGTTTTACAGTATTTATACATTGGTTGGTTTTCGCTCACGTGGGTACAATCATTCCTATATTACAGCGAATCATTTCAATACAAAATATAGTTTCTCTCTAGGCCACTGTTGATTGATAAACTCAGTAATATAAGTCTGTCAAGTTATTAAGTAAAGCTTGTATTTTTAATTTCTTCCTCACTGATTACGATATGACATATATCACATGTTCTGAAGCGGGGTTAGGTGTACGTGAACTTCTGAAGTCCTCACAAACTCTTCAAAAATGCAGTTGTCATGACATGTAGCTTCAAGCAGGTAGTTACATGGCCACTCTAAAACGCTACATGTGCTGTTTAACAGTTTTTATATTTTCCATGCACCAATACCCTTAACGCCCAACGCACCCGATACTGTGCTGCAGACAATCGATAGATCGATCACGAAACACATATGTGCTGTGTAGAAACCTATGGAATCATGTGCGAAGTTTCGCCTGTCAAGAATTATTGCCCCTATTTTCCTTGAGGATAATATGAACTTTGAGGCTTGAGCTGCCGTCAACAAACACCGTGATTATTAACTTACTTCAAATAAATTCAACTTGAACAGTTTATTTTACACATTGTAATTTATTAAGTGAACATTTACAGCGTAAGTTGGTTTATAAAAAGAAAGAATTTAAAATTTCCTTTGGACGATTGAGATGTGGTTTTTAAATCTCCCAGTTGGTCATTTCAAATTTTGCTTGCAATGTAAGTGAAATAATGGTTGAAATTTGATTTAACGTATCGAGGCAGTTGATAAGAGTTTTTATTTCGTTCGTCGTGTTCTTGAATTAAAGCAAACCTCGTTAGCTTTCATGATAAATAAATTGCAACTTGCACATTTATTATTCTCTTTAGCTCTGCAGAAAAATCATAATATAACGTTTTACTCATCAAGTTTAGCCATTTAGATGCAACAAGCGATTCCCACGTACATTCTAGTTCATATACGTTCGAAAGAAAAATATATCTTAAACACGCGTTGTAAACTTTTTTGTATACGATATTGTTATTTGCTAATAGTTGTAAACAAATGGTCGCCCGAATTCCATTTGACGTTAGTTGTCAGTAGGTTTCGTATCATGGTTTTACTAACTCAATTTTTTGTCTTTATGTTCGCTTGTTCGTCTGTTCAGTACACATTTCGCGATCGATTTGTAACTAATTACCAGACGAGCTAGACACACGGAATTTTAAACATGGCTCGGAACCGGATGGCAACTTGTTTGAAGGAAATAAATATACATAACACGTTTAATTTACTTCCCAATGAGATAGAAACTTCAACATTAAACAAAGCTCAAAACTAACTAACAATGCAATATTTATTTGCTTTATTGGCTGTCTATTTGTTCGGTACAAATTTTGCTTGTTAACATTTATTGCAAAATATAACACACAGAAGAATAAAAAATTAACAAATAATTATTTAAATTAAAAATATATACCAAGATTTTAAAACTGACTGAACCGTCTAAAATTATTTATCCTAGCCCCATACGAATTTATATCTTTATAGAGATCGTTCTGAAAATTTGTGATTGTTAATTTTACGTAGCTATGAAAATTCTTGTGAGATAAAAAACGAAAAGCGTTAGGCTTATGCAATTGATGACTGAAGCAAGAATAGTTCACTAGAGTCACGAACTATTTTATTGCATTGGAAATTACATGAACTGTCCAATTTTATCAACGACGGTTGTTCTTTACACGGCTTGCTACTATCCGTTGCATGTACCCTACGTTTTTCAGAATTTTCATTTCTATTACAAATTCACAATCACAAATTTTCAGAATTATCTGTATGGAGTTATAAATATGGATGTGGCAAGAAGAACTTATTTTATACTTTTTCGTCCTTTTTGAAAATGTGGTATATTAAAATAATATTTTGTATTAAATAATTACTAATTCTATGCAATATCTTTAAGCGGTAGTAAGCTCACTACATATTTTTAAACAAAGTCCAGCGAATACTTTTGCCGAAAAGAAATCTTTTTAAGTTTTACAGAAAATTTTCTCTGGTATGTTTTTTTTTTAAATTTATAATAATAATACTAAGATAGTTAATAACGTGTTTAACGTATTTTAAACCTTAAAACAAACAGGAGAATAAAGTTGAACTTGGATTCAGACTTTTCCGCAGCACTCTGAAACAATCTACAAATCACTGTTTTTGTACTGTTCTCATGATCCTGCATATCCTCTAAGTGACAGGAAAGTAATATGAGTGCCATTTGTGTACTGGAAGCGAAGTGTACAAATCAGAACTCTACAGAAACGATGTATGTAGACCGAAGACTATAAAGGTGAAATAATAGATCCTTGCGAATCTCTCTATTGCACTGTGCACTGAGAAAAACATACTGTAAAATCTAACAAAATTTGTTTGTAACAACTAAATGTAGGATTTGTCACAACAAAACTATTTTATGAATTTTTTTGTTTTAACCACATTTCATTGTTTAATCAAACTTACTTCATGTGTTTTTGAAATCATTAACGTATACGAGGTGTAAATCATTTTATTAGTTTTGATCATTAAAATATGACTATTTGCATAGCAACTTGTATACAAATAATTTACGTGAAAAATACCACACACGTGCGTACGGATTCGAACCCGCGAAATCAGCTTGACCACACACTTAACTACTAGACCATCACACTTACGGAAAGCTAGTTATTTTATACACATACACACAACACAACATAACACACATAACACAACACACACACACCGAAGACATGTAGTTTCCGACAAACCTGTGATTGTTGACTCTCGCGGTTTTATTCTCTGCAGCCTTCACAAAACTGTACACAGAATATGTTACAAAATATAGGTAACACGAAATATAAACAAGAATTATACACGTGTGTACTCGGCGAAATGTGTTTAACCGTTATAGTTATTTTAGTCATTAAAAACTAACGTAACTTTACAAAAGGAGATGAATATTAATACTCTACACATTTATAACGCACCTTTACATTTAAAAAAAAAAAAAAAAAAAAAAAGATTAGACAAGTTTTCTAAAGCACCGCGTGTGTAGTGTGTGGCACCTTCTTTTTTATTCGTTAAACATCGTTCAATCCGTAAATACAAACACGTGCATACCAAATATCCGCCAATACAATACAGATTTGAAGCACGAGTTTCGTCGCATTCAACCAAATCGTTTTATTATTATCTGTCGTGCTTAAATTGGCCAAATATGTATTGTATGCCACAAATATGTTTGACTCAAATATAAATGATAGTAAATCAAATAACTGAAATAGTGTAAACAATCTAGCGTTCGTATGTTTAACAGGAACAAATATTTAGGGTAAAATCAAATGACGTATTGTTAAATATAACATATAACGAAAAATTTCGTTTCAACAACCAAATATAAGTTTGTACTAAATAAAATTACATCATAAAAATGTAGGTCTATTGTCCAAGCAAGCAATTTCCAGTAGTAACTTGAACGTTATGGCCGTTAATTCAATAGTAACTTGGTTGCTTCGACAATGTTTATGTCAGAATAAGCCGTTTTTATCGGTGTGCTCCAGTCAGAACGCTGTAATCCATTGTCAGTGTACACCATTCACTGTAAAATGAGCACTGCATAAAGTTTTCTTTCAGCCGTTTTGCAGCCATCTTTACAATTTTTAGTATGAAAACTGCCATGTAACTAACAATCAGAGTGAACGTTTCAATACTCTCAAAAAGTTATCATATGTTGGCCCAATTAAACATATTTTTAATTAATTACAACTTCTCTTGAATGCTTAATTTATAGTGAACAGCTAACTTATAATTGCTGTGTACTGTTATCATGGAATAAAGCTTTTGAACAAGAGACACGAAACATGTGATAACCCAGCTGCTGTGAAATTCATTAAGAGTTTTCTTGTTGATTGTGTCGAAAGCCTTTGTAAAATCAAGAAATACAGCCAAAAATATTGCCATTTGTCCATTGATCTATAGGCTAGTATGCTAGGCGTTTTGAAGAGATCTGAAACATAACTACCTGGTTTTTGTCATCATTTAGGTATGCTGATTAATAAACGTGGACAGTTGGTAAAAAATTTCAGACATCGCTGGTAAAATGTATGGTTAGACGTAGACCATGAAATTATGTTGGGTTGCTGACTCTGAATATTGCAATTGTATTAAATTACTTCTAGTTTGTGAGAAATGTAAGTAACTGGAAAGAGTACCATATTATTATACGTTGTTTCTACGCGAATGCATAGTGGGTGAAAAGTACGTGTATATTTATCTAAGTTCTAGAAATTGTAGCCTAATACTTCTATTTTAAAGTGTAATAATTTCAGCAAAGGTAGAATATAAACATTTTAGACCCTTTAAATAGTGGTCTCTGTACTTTTCCTTCTAATTAACACCAAACAAATATGTCAATTAACGGATATTTATGGCGAAAAGGAAATCTGTCTAAGCGCATTGTACGCAAAACTAGAATTACTTTACTACTCCGACTAAATATAAGGGTGGACCGATAAAAGCCAATTTTGGATTTTGAATTTTCAAATTCTATTAGTGAAGAAAAGTTGCACTTTTAAATTCTGAATTTGGGAAAAAATAATAAAAAATATATAGTTTTCTTCAGCTCGCGCATTAAGCATTTAATATACATATAATCAAAATGTTTGCTTTAATTAAACTTTGACATGCACGTAACCTTGCAAGTACATTAGTTGGTGCAACTATGGGTACAGATTTACCTTTTTAGATATTCCTTAAAAACGTACTAGTTATAATTTAAAAAAATAGCGTGGCGTTGGCAACATCGCATTTTGTGAAGACGTTAGTCATTTTAGTAGTATCAATGTCGCAATAATGTCAGCCCCTTAAGATGAAACCTTGCGTCTAAATTTAAAAATAAACTTTGCCGGACAAAGTTAAATGACCGTCATACATATGTAACTTACGTAGCATAAGTTAACAACTTTTATACTTGTGAAGAATTTAATCAATACATTTTGTGAAGAACGCTAATTCGTAAACATCATTGTTAATGATTGCAGTTTAGTAAACAGTTTTTAAAAATGTGCCTTAAATAAGTTATTCGGTTGCATAGTTGAAAATATATTATATGTATTAATTTTTTATTTAGTCGTGGTTAAATGTTGCGGATATTATAACTGTGTGAAGGCTGCAGTGATATAAGTCAACAATTGGAGCAAAATAAATTTGAACGATTGTAACGATGCCACTAACAACTTATGTCATAAAATACAAGTAATGTTTTTTCTTTGACATCTCCTTTAACATAACACCAACAATAATAATACTAGTAGTACAACTGGAGGCATTTGAATCCAAGTGGCGATATTCTACATGATATTCATAAAGATGTGTATATTCCGCGTGCACTCGTACTATTTAGGCCCCCTAATAAACTATTAACTTCAATCCGATGGTCTTTGCAAATGGTAAGATGATCCAGCATGAGGAAGTAGGGATATACATCACCGCACATTGTTGGTTTCCTTTAATGTTTGACTAAACAAAAATATGTTAAAGGAAGAATTACATATTTATCTGTAAAATTAAGCTACTTTCAGATAAACGCCATATGTTGTGAAGGTGTCACATCTTTAACACTATTTGATAAATATGCCAAGATTGATATATCCGTGGAAGCCATATTGCTACGTAATTACAATAAAAGAAAAATTTGTAGGAAGTATTTCCTGCAAAATTATTTTGTAGTGACCACTAAATAATTTTGTGGTGGCCACAATATCATAGAGGTCATAACTAAAAGTTTTTGTGGTGACTGCAATATAAATTTCCCAGTGTGAATACTCAAAATATTGTGTAGATGCCACAAAATATTTTTTCCGTGTATGTATAACCAATGGCAGAGCATACATGCATATAGCAAACATTAACAATGAAATACAAATAAAAACTGAAAGTGTACATGTCAGACAATCGCATAACAGAAATGAACAAGTAGGCAGACATTTTTGTGAAGAGTACAATCGTAGTAACAATTTCCGTTAAGTGTGTATACTTTGATTTCAGTGGTAACTTTGACCTACTCGGAATATTTGTTTTGATGCCACTTGGTGAGGAAATGGGCAATCTTTATCTGTATGGATCAAACTCAACTCTAAATGTACCGAAACAAATATTCTGAGTCGGTCAACGTTACCCTTGCAGTCAATGTTTGACAGTTGATTATAAAAACAGTGAAGTTAACCTTCAGCATGCCTGACAAGGCTTCTCTCACAACTGTGTACATGCAGCTCTTAAAAGTTGCTCTCTTTAGAGCATCGAGCAGAAATTACTTGTCTGCTTCATCACAACACTGAATAACGATTTTATTATTTCCCGCTCTCTGATATGCATCCCTATCCCGAGGCTCTGCTGGCATTAACTGAGGGTCGATGTTTACGTAACAGCCATTACACGGCTCGCGACTGTGTGTCGCCTCTTTATCACCTATACCTTCCCCTGACCCACTGCCACGCACCCTCGCGCTGACACAAGCCAACTTAAACGCCTACTGCAGTAATTAACTAACACGTGTTAATACTGATTCTAGTAGAAGCAATACTGCATGTTAGATGCTTGTGCCCTAGAGATTGCAGTCATTCATGAAATCAAAAAGTTCATTATTCAAAAATTGGTATTTCGTACAGCTGTCAGAACAATGAAATTGTTATGAAAAAATATCGCTTTAAAAATCTGTAATAAAAGTAGATATTTAATTTTTTTATACCAGGGTACATAAATATTATGTATTTAAAACACACATAATGCTGCTAACACAATATACATTCAATTAAATTACAAAGAGAAACAATTATTATTTACAAAACATAACTTAGTTAATACAGAGTTATTTACATATACAAGTCATAGTAACAACATCAAAGGCATTAATGTCGATGGACAAGTTTACTGGGCCCATGATGACCTGGATCCTGGTGCCCTGGTTGTTGGTGTCCTGGCTCTTGGTGACCTGGTTGTTGTTGTCCAGGGTTTTGCCTTCCATTAGGTCCGTGTCCTGGGTTCTGTCCTTGGTGACCTGGATCTTGGTGGCCTGGTTGTTGGTGTCCAGGCTCTTGGTGACCTGGTTGTTGTTGTCCAGGGTTTTGCCTTCCATTAGGTCCGTGTCCTGGGTTCTGTCCTTGGTGACCTGGATCTTGGTGGCCTGGTTGTTG